>JAAGEH010000192.1:111727-130785 GCA_011751065.1 Lasiurus cinereus | reverse complement strand
GGAGAGACTGGACAAACATCTTACACCTATGGATGAGATCAATGGGAGGGAGCTAAGGGCAGAGGGAGGAGTGGGAGCTGGGTGGAGGGGTGCTATGGAGGGGAAAAAGGAGAAACAAATGTAATAATCTGAATAATAAAGATTTAATTAAAAAAAAGTTTTAGCTTGTTTGTTTTTGTTTGTTTGTTTCCCTTGCCTGAAGAGATAATCAGAAAAAACAATATTGATAGATCCTCCCTTCCCCCAACTGGTGGGCAGAGTATGATGTAACCTGCATCTGCGGCCAGGACATTCCTGAGACATTGAACCACCAATCAGTGTGTGCCAAGTTCCCTGGGCCCCTCCCCTTCCCATTCCTCCCTTCAAAAGGCATGTTCACCTCTGCACATGTTGCTCTTCTCACCCTTGCGAGACAGCCCAGCTGGGTCCTTCTCCTCTAATCCTGGTTTTTCTACCCTCTTTCTCAATAAACCTTGCCTGGTAATGTCTGGTCCTCTGACTCTGTTTCCTGTATCACAAACCACAAACCTTACATTTGGTGCGGAAACTGGGAGAGATGAGTATTCTATCTGATCATCCACGGTCTGGGGTACTCCCCTTTCCCATCTTGTAGCTCGGGATTTTCTGGCCTTTCCCCCCAGCTCAGCAGCATCAGCGGTAAGTCCCAGGCAGTCGTTCTCTGACATCTCTGTCCTTAAACCGTGGCCTGCATCAGAGATTGCCTTCCGGGCATACCCTTTGGGCCCCTCCAGGAGGGGTTCCAAACCCTGGGAGGTAGCAGAGACATCCCTACCACCCCTCAGTTCTCTGGCCTTTTGGCCTCCATCCAGACCCTGGGAGGTAGGGGAGACATCCCCCGCCATCCCTCAGGTTCCCTGTCTGTAGCCTTGGCTGAACTCGCTGGTCCTTGGCCTCAGCTACCAATCCCAGGTTTTGGTATGGGCAATCAAAAATCTAATTCAGATCCAAGCACACCTCTAGGGTGCCTCCTCACCAATCTAGCTCAGCAAGGCCTGTCCCAGGACCTGTGTCCTAAATGCCTTATTTACTTCAGTAACATGGAATGGCCTCAGTATGAATTGGAACAGGTCTAGATGGCCTGAAAACAGGACTTTTGATTTTAACATCTTCACTGACCTCAGTAATTTCTGCTGGCAAACAGGGAAATAGGCCTGCACTCCTGCCCCTCACTTTACTCCTCATGTGCCACTCATCAGATCCTCCTGGCAAGATTTTCTTCACCCCCTCACACCGGTCCTCAGCTCCGTCTCTGTCTTCTGACTCTTTTGACCCAGCCTCTTTCATCTCCACCTCTCTCGCTCCCACTATTCCACCATCTGCTCCTTCTCTTCCCCCATTCTCCTCCTTCTTCTCCTTCTCCTTCACCATAGCTGCCCCTTTTCCCACTGGCAGCCACAGCTGCTAGGGCTGCCATCACCAGCTCAGGCCACGAGCTGAGCAGAGGCCATGGTGCAGCATGAAAGCTGCCCGCCTGCTGCCCTGCTGGCTGCTCCAAACAGCTAAGTGAGATTTCAGTTTGTCTGTAGAAATTATGGTTTGCTCTTTTCTTATGTATTATGAGCAGCTACCATATTGGCCGCATAGCTTGCTGTTTCCATGGGGGCTGCCATCTTGAAACAGCAAGTCCAACCCCTCTCTGGTCACATGGCTTGCCACTCCCATGGGGGTCACCATCTTGAAACAGCAAAGTCCATCCCCTCTTTTTGAATAATGTTTCTGAGACCTCCCACAACCCGCCCCCGTGGGCCCAGCCTGGTGTGGCCACCTGCCACCATGCTGCTCCTCCTCCTCTGGCCCATGGCCTACCACCTGCTCCACCACCCCCTCCCCTAATGCCTTCTCAGACCCTGGTCCAAGATCATGGCCTTTAAGGTTTTTAATGCCTGTGAAGAGCAAACAGAGTTGAATTGGGAAGCCTGCCTTCGACAAAAGGTGAACCTGCAAACCCAAAGCTTGGTTGCAGCTCTGAGGCTGATGGTAGCCACGCATGGTCCCAAAGGGACTGTGCATGGTGGGGGTGCAACGAGAAGATGAATGCCACCTGGGAAATGCTTCAAGTGCAGAAATGAAGGCCACTGGGTAAAGCAGTGGCCCCGGCCCCGGGCTCCAACCAAGCCTTGCCTGGCGTGTGGTCAAAATGGACACTGGAAAAGTGACTGCCCCTGGAAAAGAGACAGGCCCTTTGCATCTCAGCATAGAGGGGCTGCCCTTCCAGGTCATGACCTGCTGCTGGCCATGCTGGGACTGGCTGAAGAATGGAGATGCCTGGACTTGATGACCCCCATCATCCTCGCCAAGCCCAGGGTAACATTTGAGGTAGTGGGTAAGCCAGTCTCCTTCCTGATCGATACGGGGGCTACCTTCTCTGTCTTGCCCTCCTTTTCTGGGCCACTTTTCCCTTTCACAATCTTGGTCATGGGTATTGACGGCAAATACACCTGCCTGCTGGCCACCGGGACCCTTTCCCTGTCTCCTCAATGATAGCCCTATAACTCACTCATTCCAAGCCATGCCTTCATGCCTCATGCCCCTTTTAGGATGGGATTTCCTCACCAAACTAGGGGCCACTTTGCAGCTCACTCGGAGCCCTTCAGCCTCCCTGCTTCTTCCACTCCTGGTCCCCTCCCTTCATGGGAACACTGATCTCCCACTGCCTGTGTCCCTTGTCAACGCAGTAATATGGGATACCTCTACCCCAGTGGTTACTAGATACCATACCCCGGGCAAGAGCAGACTTAAGGACCCTACCTCATTTCCCTCCCATCCCCAGTTTTCTATCTCCCTAACTCATCGCCGAGGCCTCAAACCCTTCATTACTTGGCTTCTGGGGCAGGGTCTCCTCATACCTATCGATTCTCCCTGCAATACCCTCATCCTTCCTGTTAAGAAGGCCTACCAACTGGTGCAGGACCTTCCAACTGGTGCAGGATCTTCAACTAATCAATGAAGCAGTGGTCCCCATCCATCCGGTGGTCTCCAATTCTTATACTCTCCTTTCCGGATACCATCTGGTACCACCCACTTTTCCATCCTCGACCTCAAGAATGCCTTCTTTACATCCCTCTGGATCCAGACTCTTACCATCTGTTTGCATTTACTTGGGAGGACCCAGATGAGCAGGTATCCTGCCAACTCACCTGGACAGTCCTGCCCCAGAGGTTCAGAGACAGCCCTCATCTGTGTGGCCAGGCCTTAGCCAGAGACTTCCAACAATGCTCGTTAGAACCCAGCACTCTTCTCCAGTATGTAGATGATCTCGTTCTCTACAGCCCCTCCCTGGACATGTCTCAGAGGCAGACAGCTGGCCTCCTCAACTTTCTAAGGGACAAATGATACCGTGTGTTCCCTGCTAAGGTGCAACTGTCAGCCTGCACCATCATTTACCTAGGGATCTGTCTGACACCCAATTCCCGAGGATTTTCAGTTGACCGAGCACAGGTAATACAAGACCTACAGCCTCCCACTTCTGTGGAACAGATCTTGTCCTTTCTAGGGCTTATAGGATGCTTCTGCCATTGAGTTCCAAACTTTGCTCTCCTAGCTAAGCCCCTATATAAGCTGCTAAAGAAACACCAATAGGCCCCCTCTCCTCACCCTCCCTCTGGGATGCCCTTCTGGCATCTCCCCCTCTCTCTTTCCCGGACATCTCTAAGCCTTTCCAACTATTTACTGATGAAAGATAGGGAACTGCTGTAGGGTCCTCACCCAGCCTCTAGAGCCAGCCTTAACCTCCATAGCCTACCTGTCCAGACAGCTTGATCCCATGGTGCAGGGGTGGCAGCCCTGCCTCCGGGCTCTGGCTGCAGTGGCCGCTCTCACCAAGGAGGTCCAGAAGATCTGCCTCCAGCAACCCTTACAGGTCTTCTCCACCCACAGGCTACAGGATCTTCTGTCCCACTGATCCTTATCTCTCCTTGCCCCCTCTCGCATGCAGGAACTCCATCTCCTGTTCCTCAAGAGTCCTGACATCTCCCTAATCCTGTCCCTAGCTCTGAACCCGACCACTCTCCTTCCCGCTGCCTCCACCCAACCAGCGGCAATGCACTCCTGACCCGAGGTTGTCAAGGCTCTCACTCAACCTCCGTAGGTCTCTCAGATTTCCCTCTCTCTAATCCTGACTTAACTAAACTGCACATACCCTACCACTCACAATCATCAGGTAAAATAGAGAGGATCAACGGTCTCCCTAAAGACCATATAACTAAACTCTCTCTAGAAATTCACAGCTCCTGGCCGGACCTCTTGCCCATGGCCCTGACCAGAATCCAGGCTACACTAAGAAGCCCCACCTTCTTAAGCCCTTTTGAACTCCTATATGGGAGACCCTTCTTGCTCAACCATCGTCTCCCTACTGACCCTCCTCACTTGGCTAGTTATCTTCCATAATTCCCCTTATTCAGGAACATGCTGAAGGCTTCTGCCCAGGCCAGAACCAGCTGACCAAGACTCCTGAGGACCAGCCCTCCAGCCAGGGGACTCGGTCCTCCTCAAGAACCTTATCCCCGGGTTGTGTTTCAGCTCCAGGGCCAGAAAAACAGCAAAACCAGGCAAGTGACACTGTGGCAGCCTCAGGACCAGCTTTTATCTCCCAAGTGACTCAACAGGATCACTCTCAAGACTTCACTAACCAGTCCCTTGAGGAAATCATGCTGCTGCACCCCTTGTCCAGCACAGAAAACACTCCCTGTTTTTCACTCTCTTATCCCATGGCTCCTCCCATCATTAGGCCCACTGATATCTATTCCTTTAATTTTGCTCTTTGGCCCCATCTCACGCACTGTTTCACTAGTTTTTTGCAGAACAAAATGTAGGCGTTCACCAACCAAAAAGGGGGAGAGATCTTTGAATTCAGAACTTAGACACCTATGTCACCAGAATCCTTGAAACCCTGGGTAGATGGCCCTGATGATGCTCCCTCTCAGCAGGAAGTAGCTACGGAAAATGGACCTTCACCCCCTGACCTTGCCTGGACCCTCAATTTTTGTTTTTAATATCACCAAAAGCCTGGAATGATAGATCCTCCCTTCCCCAAACTGGTGGGCAGATTATGACGGAACCTGCGTCTGCGGCCAGGACATTCTCGAGACATTGAGCCACCCAATCAGCACGTGCCCTGTACTGTGGGCCCCTCCCCTTCCCGTTTAGCTCTGGGCCCCACCCCATCCTGTTCCTCCCCTCAAAAGGCATGTTCACTTTTGCGCTTGTTGCTGTTCTCCCCTTGTGCTCGACAGCCCCTCTGGGTCCTTCTTTTTTATTTTCTTTTTTTTATTAAGCTTATTTCTTTTTTTTTATTAATTTTTATACATATCTCCCCATTGCCCCCCTTCCCTCCCAAACATACCCTAACACCCCAGTGTCTATGTTCATTGGTTATGCTTATATGTATGCATACAAGTCCTTTGATTGATCTCTTATCTACTTCACCTAACTTTAATCTTCCTGCTGTAATTTCACAGTCTGTTTGAAGCTTTACTGTCTCTGTATCTATCCCTTTGTTCATCAGTTTATAATGTTCTTTATTATCTCCCACTGAGTGCAATCATGTGATGCTTCTCCTTCATTGACCGGCTTATTTCACTAAGCATAAGGCTCTCCAGTTCCAACCAGGTTGCTACAAATGGTAAAAATTCCTTCTTTTTAATGGCAGCATAGAATTCCATTGTGCAGATGTACTACAGTTTTCTGATCCACTCATCTGCTGACGGGCACCTAGGCTGTTTCCAAATTGTAGATACTGTAAATTGTGCTGCTATGAACATAGGGGTGCATAAATCCTTTCTGATTGGTGTTTGTAATTTCTTAGGATGAATTCCTAAGAGTGGGATTACAGGGTCAAATGGGAGATCCATTTTTAGTTTTTTGAGGAAACTCCATATTCTTCTCCACAGTGGCTGCACCAGTCTGCATTCCCACCAACAGTGCACAAGGGTTCCTTTTTCTCCGCATCCTCGCCAACACTTGTCGTTTGTTGATTTGTTGATGATTGCCATTCGACAGGTGTAAGATGATATCGCATTGTAGTTTGGATTTGCATCTCTCGGATGATTAATGACTTTGAACATGTTTTCATGTGTCTCTTGGCCTTCCTTCTGTCGTCTTTTGAAAAGGTTCTATTTAGGTCCGTTGCCCATTTTTTTTTTTTTGGATCCTTCATCTTCCTTTTATTAAGTTGTATAAGTTGGCTGTAGATTTTGGAGATTAAACCTTTATCAGTGATAACATTTGCAAATATGTTCTCCCATACAGTGATCTTTCTTCTTGTTTTATTGATGGTTTCTTTTCTGTGCAAAAGCTTTTTTATTTTGATGTAGTCCCATTTGTTTGTTTTTCTTTAGCTTCCATTGCCTTTGGAGCAGTATCAGTGAAGAAGTTCTTTCAGCATATATCTGAGATTGTGCTGCCTGTGGATTCCTCTAGTATTTTTATGGTTTCCCTTCTAATGTTTAAATCCTATATCCATTTTGAGTTTATTTTTGTATTTGGTGTAAGTTGGTGGTCCAGTTTCAATTTTTTGCATGTATCTGTCCAATTTTCCCAACACCATTTATTGAAGAGGCTATCTTGGCTCCATTGAATGTTCATGCCTCCTTTGTCAAATATTAATTGAGCATAGTGGTTTGGGTGGATATCTGGGTTCTCTATTCTATTCCATTGGTCTATATGTCTGTTCTTGTGCCAGTACCAGGCTGTTTTGAGAACAGTTGCTTTGTAGTTTAGCTTGAAGTCTGGTATTGAGATCCCACCTACTTTATTCTTCCTTCTCAGAATTGCTGTAGCTATCCGTGGTCTTTTTTTGTTCCAGATTAATCTATGAAGAATTCTTTGTAAGTCTGTGAAATATGTCTGGTATTTTAATGGGTATTGCGTTGAATCTGTAGATTGCTTTGGGTAGTATGGACATTTTAATGATGTTGATTCTCCCAATCCATGAACATGGTATGCTCTTCCATCTGTTAACATCTTCCTCTATCTCTTTTTTCAGTGTCCTGTAGTTTTCTGCATAAAGGTCTTTTACCTCTTTAGTTAGGTTTATTCCTAGGTATCTTAATTTTTTTGGTGCGATGGTAAATGGGATTGCTTTTTTAGTTTCTCTTTCTATAATATCACTATTAGTGTATAGAAATGCCACAGACTTCTTAGCATTAATTTTGTATCCTGCTACATTGCCAAATTCATTAATTAAGTCAATTAGTTTTGGAATGGATTCCTTTGGTTTTTTATGTACAATATCATGTCATCTGCAAATAAGGACAGCTTTACTTCTTCTTTTCCAATTTGGATGCCTTTTATTTCTTCTTGTCTAATTGCAATGGCTAATACTTGCAGTACTATGTCAAACAGGAGAGGTGAGAGTGGGCATCCCTGTCTTGTTCCTGTTCTTAGGGGAAATGGTTTTAGTTTTTGCCCATTGAGTATGATGTTAGCTGTGGGTTTATCATATATGGCTTTTATGATGTTGGGGTATGATCCTTCTATTCCCACTTTACTGAGAGTTTTTATCAAGAAAGGGTGTTGGATTTTGTCAAATGCTTTTTCTGCATCAATTAATATGACTATGTGATTCTTATCTCTCAATTTGTTTATGTGATGTATCACATTTATTGATTTGCAGATATTGTACCATCCCTGCATTCCTGGGATGAATCCTGCTTGGTCATAGTGTATGATCTTTCTGATGTACTGCTGGATCCGGTTTGCTAGAATTTTGTTGAGGATTTTGGCATCTATGTTCATGAGAGATATTGGCCTATAATTCTCTTTCATTGTGCTGTCTTTATCTGGTTTTGGTATTAGGGTGATGCTGGCTTCATAGAAGGTGTTTGGAAGTGTTCCTTCTTCTTGAATGTTTTTTAATAGTCTGAGGAGGATAGGTTTTAATTCTTCCTTGAATGTTTCATAAAACTCTCCTGTGTAGCCATCTGGACCCGGGCTTTTATTTGCTGGAAGCTTTTTGATGACTGCTTCAATTTCTTCCATAGTTATTGGACTATTGAAATGTTTGGTTTCTTCCTCTTTGAGTTTTGGAAGGTTATATTTTTCTAGGAAAATGTCCATTTCTTGCAGGTTGTCCAATTTGTTGGCATAGAGTTGTTCATAGTATTTTTTAACAATCCTTTGTATTTCCACAGGGTCTGTTGTTATTTCTCCTCTTTCATTTCTGATTTTGTTTATTTGGGTCTTCTCTCTTTGCTTCTTGGTGAGCCTGGCTAGGGGTCCATCAATCTTGTTTATCCTTTCAAAGAACCAGCTCTTGGTTTTGTTGATCTTTTGAATTGTTTCTTTGGTCTTCGTGTTGTTTATCTCTGCTCTGATATTTACTATTTTCTTTCTTCTATTTACACTGGGCTTTTCTTGTTGCTCTCTTTCTAGCTCTTTGAGTTATAGGGTTAGGTAATTTATTACCATTGTTTCCTGTTTTTGGCAGTAGGCTTGTAGGGCTATGAACTTCCCTCTCAAGACTGCTTTCACTGTGTCCCATAAATTTTGTAATTTTGTATTGACATTGTCATTTGTTGCCATGATGTTTTTTATTTCTTCCTTAATCTCTCTGGTTACCCAGTCGTTTAATAGCATGCTGTTTAGTCTCTATTTGTTTGATTTCTTTCTATTGTTTTTATTATAGTTGATTTCCAGTTTTATGCCACTGTGGTCTGAGAAAATGCTTGATATGATTTCTATCTTCTTGAATTAGCAGAGACTTTTCTTATGACTCAACATATGATCTATCTTTGAAAATGACCCATGTGCACTGGAGAAGAATGTATATTCTGTGGCTTTAGGGTGAAATGTTCTGAAGATGTCAATTAATTCCATCTGTTCTAGTGAGTCATTTAGGATTGATGTTTCTTTGCTGATTTTTTGTTTAGAGGATTTGTCCAATGGTGACAGTGGGGTATTAAAGTCTCCTACTCTGATTGTATTGCTGTCAATCTCTCCCTTAATATCCTCCAAGAGTTTTTTTATGTATTTAGATGCTCCTATATTGGGTGCATATATGTTTACCTGAGTTATTTCTTCTTGTTGGATTGTTCCCTTTAGTATTATGAAGTGGTCTTCTTTATCTCTTTTTATGTCCTTCACTTTGAGATCTAATTTGTCAGATATAAGTATTGCAACCCCAGCTTTTTTTTCATTTCCATTTGCCTGAAATACCATGTTCCATTCCTTCACCCTCAATCTGTGTGCATCTCTTTTCCTAAGGTGGGTTTCTTGCAGACAGCAGATATATGGATAATGTTTTCTTATCCAATCGGTTACCCTATGTCTTTTGATTGGAGCATTTAATCCGTTTACATTTAAAGTTATTATTAAGTACTTATCTGTTGCCATTTTTAGTCCTTACCCCCGAGTTCCTTCTTTGCTTCATCTTTCTTTTTATTACAGCAGACCTTTTAACATTTCTGGTCCTTCTTCTTTAATCCTAGTTTTTCTACCCTCTTTCTCAATAAACCTCACCCATTAATGTCTAGTCCTCTGACTCTGTTTCCTACACCGCGAACCGCAAACCTTACAAACATTACTTAAAGAAATGTCAGAGATTTTACTGTCTATTTTTTCTTCTAGGATTTTTATAGTTTTGAGACTTACATTTAAGTATTTAGTCCATTTTGAATTTATTCTTTTATATGATGTAAGAAGGTGGTCTAGTTTCATTTCTTTGCATGTATCTGTGTACTTTTCCCAATACCATTTATTAAATAGGCTATCTTCTACCCATTGTAGGATCTTGCATGCTTTGTAAAATATTGATTTTATAAGTATGGGTTTATTTCCAACCTTTCTATTCTGTTCCATTGATCTATATGTTTGTTGTTATGGCAATACTATGCTGTTTTGATTACTGTATCCTTGTTGTAAAGTTTGGTATCAGATAGTATGATACCTTCAACTTTGTTTTTCTTTCTCAAGATTGGTGTAGCTATTCAGGTCTTTTATGGCGCCATATACATTTTTGGATTATTTGTTCTAGTTTTGTGAAATATACCATTGACATTTCTATAGGAATATTTTAGAATCTACAATTGCTTTGAGT
The DNA here is from genome assembly GCA_011751065.1 of Lasiurus cinereus. NCBI lineage: Eukaryota > Metazoa > Chordata > Mammalia > Chiroptera > Vespertilionidae > Lasiurus > Lasiurus cinereus. The sequence goes on along the minus strand of JAAGEH010000192.1, from coordinate 120,731 downwards.
AGTGTGGACATTTTAACAGTGTTAACAGTTCCATTCATTAGCACAATATATGCTTCCATTTATTTGTATCTCCTTCCATTTCTTTCTTTCTTTCTTTCTTTCTTTCTTTCTTTCTTTTTTAGTTAATCCTCACCCAAGATTATTTTTCCCATTGATTTTTAGGAAGAGTGGGAGGGAGAGAGAGAGACAGAGAGAAATATTGATGTGAGAGAGATACATCGATTGGGTACAGATTTTTTTACCTCCTTGGTTAAATTTATTCTTAACTATTTTTTTATGCAATTGAAAATAGGATTGTTTTCCTAGCTTTTCTTTCTGATACTTCATTATTGGTGTATAAAAACTCAACTGCCCTAGCTTCAATTTTCATAGAAACAGGTTTATTTTGATAGAGACTTGCTGAATAAAAGGGCTGAAATAAATGAGTAATCCTTAACATAAAATAATAGACCATTTTAATAAAAATTAATATTTTTTCTTGAACATTAACTGAATAACTGCACAAATTAATAAGCGTAATGAAAATAAACCTATGTTCTTCTTCTCTGAAAGTGAAATATTTCCTGTTGTGTACACCAAACAAGTCAGTCCAAGACTAATGACATAGCAATTGGCTGCTAAACTATTTGCTGCTGGATAGTGGAGAGAAATGGTGTGCATGCACATAAGGTGCATAAGGAAAATGAATGCAACATGATTATAGTGATCAGTCATTAGCGATTGTTGTAGTTCATTATTAATAATTATGAAACAGGATATTGTAAAAATTACATTATGAAAATTTTATTAAAAACATTTCTTACATAATGTTATATTGGCTGGACCACAAAAATGTTATTTGTGGGCTACATGTGGTCCGTGGGCCATGAATTTGACGTGCTTGTTGTGTGCTGTTTTTTATTAAAACTATGTCATTCTTTATTTCCTCTTGATTCCTATCCATGTTGGTATGCTTCTCATTCAGCTTATTATCATTTTCATTGAGTTGCTTATAATTCTCAGATGTTTAATCACCCTTATAACCATTACTTTCAATTCTTTATATTACAAATTACTTGCCTACATTTCATTTAGTTCCTCTCTGGCAATTCCTCTTTTTCTTTTCTTTTTCCTTTTCTTTTCTTTTCTTTGGGGATTGTTTCTGTGTCTCCCCATTTTTGCTATCCCTTTCTATTTGTTCTTATGCTTTAGCTCAAACTGCTATTTTATTTTTTTATTTTTGGTCCCTGAAGAGCAACTCTTTCACTGTAGCCACAGATGGTTCTCACAGTCAATTAGCCTAGAGTTTAATTCCTCCCTGTGTTGCCAACAGCAGACAAGGCTAAACTACAACAAGGCTGTGCACGTAGTCCACACAGGGGTGCACTTAGAGAGCCCAGCCCAGGTGATTGGGGAGGCTGATCCACTGGGCCCTATAGGACACCTACTATACAAATCCACTCTACCAATTCCAGGAAACATAGTAGCTCTACCTAAAACATAGAAACAAATACAGGGATGCGGCCAAAATGTGAAGGCAAAGAAACATGTCACAAATTTTTAAAAAATGGAAGCAAGCAAACTACTGGATACAGATCAAAACAAGGGTTATAAAGGTACTCAAGAATCTTAATGAAAGCTTCAAGGGACTTTGTGAGATTTACAAGAATCTTAGTGAGAACAGCAAAGACATGAAAAAGGACTAGTCAAAAATTAAGCATGCATCACCTGAAGTAAAGAATAATTTACAGGGATTCAAAAGTAGAGTGGAGGATTTTGAAAATCATATCAATGATTTGGAAATGAAGAAGCAAAAGACACACAATAAAAAGAGCAAAAAGAATTAAAAATGTAAAAGTAGTATAAAGAGCCTTGGGGACAATTTCAAGCATACCAACATTTGTATTATGGGGGTGCCAGAAGGAGAAGAGAGAGAGCAAGATATTGAAAATCTATTTGAAGAAATAATGACAGAAAACTTCCCCTCTCTGGTGAAAGAAATAGATGTACAAGACCAGTAAACACAGAGAGTCCCAAACAAGATGAACCCAAAGAGGCCCATACCAAGACTCATTATAATTAAAATGCCAAGAGTTAAAGACAAAGAAAGACTCTTAAAAATAGCAAGAGAAAAGCAGTTAGTTACCTCAAGGGAGCAACCATATGATTGTCAGATGATTTCTCAACAGAACTATGCAGGCCAGAACAGAGTGGCAAGAAATACTCAAAGTGATGAATACAAGGATCTACAACCAAGATTACTCTACCCAGCAAAGCTATCATTTAGAATTGAAGGTCAGATAAAGAGCTTCATAGACAAGAAAAACTAAAGGAGTTCATCACTGCCAACCCAGTATTACATGAAATGTTTAAAGGTATTATTTAAGAAGCTGAAGATGGCTGGAACCGGTTTGGCTCAGTGGATAGAGCGTCGGCCTGCAGACTGAAACGTCCTAGGTTCGATTCTGATCAAGGGCATGTATCCTGGTTGCGGGCACATCCCCAGTAGGGGGTATGCAAGAGGCAGCTGATCGATGTCTCTCTCTCATCGATGTTTCTAACTCTCTATTCCTCTCTGTAAAAAATCAATAAAATATATTTTTTTAAAAAGAAGATGAAGATGAACAACAACAATAAAATGGTAATAAATAGATATCTACCAACAATGGAATCTAAAAATCAAAATAAACAAACAAGGAATCTAATGGATAAGATAAACTGATAAATAAAATAGAACCAGAGGCATGGGAACATGAAACAAACTGACAAATCTCAGAGGTAAGGAGGAGTAAGGGGAGAGATTAACCAAAGATCTTACATGCATATATGCATTACCTATGGACCTGGACAATAGGGTGGTAAAGGCCTGGGGTGGGATGGAAACCAGATGGAGGGAGGCAATAGAAGGGGGAAAAGGAGACATCTATAATACTCTCAACAATAAAGATATTTAAAAATAATTTTTAAAAAGGATCATTAATAAACAGCCTAACTTTGCATTTCAATAAACTACCAAAAAAAGAAAAATGAAGCTCAAAGTTAGAAATAAGAAAATAAAGATCAGAATGGAAATAAATGAAATAGAGACTAAAAAGGCAATAGAAAAGATCAATAAAACTAAGAGCTTGTTTTTTGAAGATAACAAAAAAAGCACAAGCCTTTAGTTAGCTAGATTCACCAAGAAAGAGATATGATGCAAATTAATAATATTATGAAAGAGGTGTTACTATTGATATCACAGAAATACAAAGGATATAAGAGATTACTATGTAAAGTTAAACTCCAACAAACTGGACAACTTAGAAGAAACAGATAACTTCCTATAAACATCAGCCTACCAAGACTTCATAGTGAAGAAATAATAAATCTGAAGAGACAGGTAAGGAAATTGAATCAGCAATCAAAAGCCTCCTAACAAACCACAGTCCAGCAACAGACAGATTCACAGGAGAATTCTACCAATAGCCTAAAGAATAATTCATATAAATAATTTTCATACTCTCCCCCCCCCAAAAAAAAGGAGGGGACACATGTAAACTCATTTTATGAGGACAGCATTACTCTGATCCCAAAATCAGACAAGGACATTATAAGAATTAACTGTTTTTCTCTTGCTGCTTTTAATATTCTCTCTTTGTCTTTTGCTCTTGGCATTTTAATTATGATGTATCTTGCTGTGATCCTCTTTGGATTCCTTTTGTTTGGGGTTCTGTGAGCTTCCTGGACTTGTAAGTCCATTTCTTTCACCAGATGTGGGAAGTTTTCAGTCATTATTTCTTCAAATAGGTTTTCAGTATCTTGCGCACTCTCTTCTTCTGGCACCCCCATAATTCTGATGGTATGCTTGAAGTTGTCCCAGAGGCTCCTTACACTATCTTCAAATTTTCGGATTCTTTTTGCTTTTCCAGTTGAGTGTTTTCTGATTCTTTGTATTTCAGATCTTTGACTTGATTCTTGCATTCCTCTAGTCTGCTGTTAGGTCTCTTTATATTTTTTATTTCAGTCAGTGTATGTTTAATTTCTAGTTGGTCCTTTTTCATCTCCTCGAGGGTCTCATTAAATTTATCCATCTTTCCTAGGAAATTCTTGAAAAACCTTATAACCATGGTTTTGAACTCTATATCCAGTCATTTGTTTTCCTCATTTCTTTTGTTTGTGATCTGTTCCTTTGTCTCTGCATTTTCGCTGCTTCTCTGAGTTGATAGAGTACCTTTGTGTGCTAATTGTCCTATATGATCCAGTAGCTCCACCTCCCAAGTTACCTGAGGTGGACACTCTTTGTGCACCCCTTTGGGGACTGTGTGTACAACCTTGTTGTAGTTAAGACTTGATTGTTGTTGGTATCACTGGGGGGAATTGACCTCCAGGCTAATTGGCTGTATCAGCTGTGTCTTTGCTAGGAGAACTTCTGTGCTGGAGTCTGCCTTATGAGACAAGACTTGCAAAATTGCAAAAGCTTCTGTGCTCAGCTTGGATGGGGCAGAGTTTTAGGGCTGAGCAGACAGCCTTGGCTTCCCATCAGCCCTTCCCTATAACGCCCCTGGTAATAGCTGCAGCCTTCTCTGCACACAGTCACGCTCGCAGGCCTCCAGACCTCTGCCTTTTGTGGTTCCCATGAGTTTCCATGTGCTCCAGGGACCTGTATGAGTCTGAGTCCACAGGGTCTTGCCCGAAACTGGGGTTCAGTGCAGTCAGAAGTGGAGTTAGTGGAGTTCAGTGCAGTTGGGAGGTTTAGTCTTCCTCCCACTAGAGAAAGCCAGGAGCACAATCAGCAGTCAGTCCACTCTGCATGCACACGTGTGCCTCCAGACCTCTGCCTTTCATGGCTTCCCTAAGTTTCCGTGCACTCCTCCCTTTTCTCGACAGTTCAGACTCTCCCGGTATGAGTCTCGCCCAGAACTGGGGTTCAGTGCAGTGGGGAGTTTCCATCTCCCTCCCGCTAGAGGAAGCCAGCCAGGCAATCTGCCGCCCGTCCTTTCCCCGCATGTCTCCATACCTCAGTTTTTTGCAGCTCCTCTGAGTCTCCGTGAGCCCTTCTCTTTCCTTCTAGTTATAGAATTTCCACTCAGCCCACTTTCCTGTGGTTCTGGATGATGCCCGTTCTGTCCTCTAGTTGTAGTTTTGAAATTGTTGTGTGAGGCAGCAGTTTAGGTGTTCACCTATGCCACCATCTTGGTTTCCCTAGGGTTCAATTCTGGTCAAGGGCACAGACTAGGTTGCTGGCTTGATCCTCTCCCCAGTCCGGGCACATGTGGGATACAACCAATCGCTATGTCTCTTTCACAGTGACATTTCTCTCTCTCTCTCTCTCTCTCTCTCCCTCCTCCCCCCTCCCCTTGCTCTCTCCCTTCCACTCTCTAAAAACTAATGGGAAAAACACCCTCAGGTGAGGATTAACCAACAGCAACTACAGAAAAAGGCACTTTAGACAAAGGAGGAGGGGGAGATATTGGGTCTCAGAAGTGAGAAGGGGCAGTTAGGGAAGCTGAGGAGTGGGGCCCATCGGTAGCGCTGCCAGATGCTTGGAGAGGTGGGGCGGGGCCTGGCTCACGGGCGGGCGAGACTGCAGGGCCAGAGCAGGTGAGCTCCAAGGTGTCGGCCCAGGCGCCTGCCCTGCAGCACGCTCTCTGCCTGCGCCCCTCGGGCAGGAGTGGGTAGGGTCCGTGGCTCCGCTAAGCCCTGTTTCTTAAGCAGCAGCTTAACAGGACCTGCTTGGCGGAGGCTGGCTTCCTCCCCAGGGTGCCTCACCTCCGGGTCCAGGCGAGAGCTGAGAAGCCTCCTGCGGAGGAAGCTGGGGAGCATGGCGCCCGGCCTGTCCCCGGAATTCTCCCGCCGGGCACTCAGCCTCGCCCTCGCTCAAAACCCCGTGTCCTCTGTGCGCACTGCTGGCCAGGAGCCTCTGGCTGGAGTCCCTCCCTCCGAAGCACCCGGAGCTCGGGACAAAGCCACAGCAGAGTGGAACCAAATGCAAGAGACAGGGAGACTCCTGGGAGCCCTGACCCCGCCCCAGCCTCCTCCCTTACCCCCACCCCCAACCCCCGAAAGGGGCTCAGAACCGGAGCGCTGTGATTGCCCTGGGGATGTGATGCGCAACAGCGGGAGGGTGGGGCCAGGAAGTGTTGGGGGAAGGGGAGTTGTGGGAACCTCTTTCCACGTCCCACCTGGTTCAGGGTTCCCGGTTCAGGGTTCGGGTTCTGAAGGAGGCCGCACCCAAACGAAATGAGAGACTAAAAAACATTAATTTGGCAATATTGGGGGGCCAGGCGGGAGCCTTCCTCTAGTGGAAAGGACTGCCACTTGCTCTGGCCTTTTTCTCCCTTTTATTAAGGCTTTGGGACACACCCCTAGCCTTTAGGCAGGAAATAACAAAAACAGAAATTAACATGAAACAAACAGGTAGAGGTTGCTTCTGCCAACAGTTTCAACTAAGCAGTGAATAATTAGCTCTGACCTTTCAGAGCAGTTAAGGTTGACCAGCCTTCTGGCCTCCTGTTTACATCCATTTAGTAAGAACAATGTTTGGTTTCCGACATCTCCCCCATTTTCTTTCCTCTAAAAAATCTTGCATCTGCAGACTAGAAATAAATATTAAGAACAAAAAATAAGACAAGCAACAATGGCTATGCTAAGAGGTAAGTGAGTAAGTCTATAGTATCTTTCTTTCTGGACCAACAGTCCTTTGAGTCCCAGTTTCAATGTCCAACAGTTTTTTGAGTGTACATGTTAGCAATGATAGTTCAGTTCTGGATGGTGGACAAATGGTGGCAATGCAGGTCTGACCCTCTCTGGTTTGGTCCTGGGCAACCTGCATCGATGCCCAGCTGCTGACTGCTAGGATGGCAAGGTGTCGTCAGCATCTTCCATCTCTGGACTGTTTCTCCTCTTGTCTTCATAGCTGGAGCATTCTCTGTTGTAGGAATTCACATGGTCTTGGAGCTGTTTTTCTGAAAATATATAAACATTCTTGACCAAAAGTTAGTAAAGGAATTTTTTCTATAAATTTGACTTTGGATTGTTGTGCCCAGAGTTCAGGGTCCCCAATAATCCACCACTAAGGAGCCTTTTCCGATGCAAAAGCAAAGAGTCTTTATTCAAACTCGGGTTTGGCTCTCAGCCTCTTTCTGGCGCAGCAGCGAGGCGAGAGAGCGGACCGGACTGGGCGGGAACAATGAGTTTTATGGGGTAGGATAATTAGGGGGCTTGGGAATGTGATGGGGGTTACAGAGATTGGTCACTTGAATTGGGGTCTTTCTGTGGTTAAGCTTAATTAGGACCTTAGCTGTGTCCCTGGAGCTTCATTGGTCCTTTCAGGTGAGGGTCGGGGAAGTTAAGACATTGTTGGCACACCTGTGGCCATTCCCAGAAAAGGGAGGGGGGTTTAGGCAGGGGTCCCAGCCCTTATAGGACAAGATGGAGGGGAGTCCATTTCCTTTCATTCCCCCCTTGTCTTGGGGTACATGTCTCAATCATGAGACAGGATGCATTTCTGCCTCTTCTTGTATTGCTAGAGGCCGGTACTGGGCTTGTAAAACCATTAATTGGACTACTCCTATGCGTTCCTTGACAAATTTGACCAGTTTGTTAATAATACAAGGACCAAGAGTTAAAAGCATTAAAATAATTATAAGGGGCCCGATGAGGGTGGAAATAAGAGTAGTTAACCATGGGGACCAATTAAACAGTGATTCATACCAAGACTGAGACTGCTCCCTTTCTAGCCTCCGCTTCTACAATCCCTCTCTTACAAGGGCCATGGATTCCTTGACAACTCCTGAGTGGTCAACATAGAAACAACGTTCTTCCCCTAGGGCTGCACACAAGCCCCCCTGCTGCATGAGTAGTAGGTCCAGTCCCCTCCTGTTCTGGAGCACCTCCTCAGAGAAGGAAGTGAGGGATTCATGCAGGTGGGTGATGGATTTTTCAATTCTTTCTATATCCAAGTCAATGGCTATTCTTAGGGCCCTATAGTTCTTGTCCTGCATGATGAGTGAGGATATCCCAGTCCCTGCTCCCGCCAGTCCTAACCCCAGGAGCGCTGCCATGGTTAGGGCCGTGATGGGTTCTCTTTTATTTCGTGAATTAGTGGCCCCCTACTTATCAAATACTTCTTTTTCCGAGTGGTATATTAACTTGGGAATTAACTGCACGAGTATGCAAAAGCCTTCCTTTTGGGAGTTAAGGACTGAAGAATGGATGCAAGGAACGAGGCCGCTGGAACATGCCCACCATGCGTTCTCAGGGGGCAGGAGATATACTGCTTCCCCGGGAATGGCCAGGGTTCTGTTACAAAGGTGTGACTGGTCTGAGGACACCTTGCCTATGCAGGATCCCTGCCCTATCACCCCCTGGAGGGTTAGCCTTGCAGCAGTTTGCTGCCACCTGCAGGAACTGGCATTGGGGGCCATTGTATAATTGCCCTTGACCGCAACACCTTCATAATATGGTGGTTCAATGCCTAGACAGAGCCAACAAGATTCGGTTAGGTCAGGCCTGGAGGCGTTTAGGACATGGTAGGCTCCTATGACCAGGCTTAAGAGAGGGTCTATCTCAGGTGGTGAAGTCTGACTCTGGGCCCGGCTCCCCGTGGTGGGTGCAACCCATGCTCTCTTGGTGGGGAGCACTAGGGGCGTAGTTGGCTGGGGCCGGGGAGCAGGAGCCATTGCCAATACCTTGTTGGGCCCTACTCCCACAGCGGGGTGATAGTGAAGGGGAGTGTTTTGAACGCGGAGGGTAAATAATCCTCCCTGATCCCTAGCCCCAAGTCTGATTGTATCATACATGTGAATTCCCCAGGTTTTGCCAGTGTCCCATCCTATTGCTTTCTCCCCCTGTTTTGTGAAGGATATCCGCACAGGGTTGCATGGGGTACGGGGATGATCCTGACAGGCGGGTGCTGCCGGCCAGGCCACAGTTATTAGGTCATCTGTTTTGGGAGGGGTCCACCAGATGTGTCCAGTCGAGACGCATGACCAGGAGGCACAGAAGTAGTCCTCAGCTCCTCCGCATGGGTCCTGGGTGTGCCTCC
>JAAGEH010000192.1:90390-106727 GCA_011751065.1 Lasiurus cinereus | reverse complement strand
CCCGCCCACTCGCGAAAGCCAGAGGCACAATCAGCAATCTGTCCTGCACGCAGCACGGGCGTGCGAGACCAGACCTGATCCTCTGTGACTCCCCCAAACCTCCGTGCACCTCTCCCCCTTCACAGTCCAAACTCCCCCCACATGAGTTTCGCTGGATCTGGGGTTCAGTGTCGCAAAATAAGGGGTTCAATGCCCTTGGGAGTCCCCGCCCCCCTCCCGCCAGAGAAAGCCAGCCAGGTACTCCGGCACCCGCTCTCTCAGCACGCGTCTCAGCACCTCGGCCCTTTGCAGCTCCTCCAGGTCTCCATGAGCCCCTCTCTCTCCTTCCAGCCGCAGAACTTACACTCCGCCAGCTTTCCTGTGGTTCTGGACGACGTCCGCTCTGTTCTCCAGCTGCAGCCTTGAAATTGCTGTGCGAGGCAGCAGTGTAGGTGCTCACCCATGCCGCCATCTTGGATTCCTAGGTTGGTTTATTTTACTGTTAAATTCAATAGTCTAACAACAGTCTTAGTTTTATCCTGTAAATATTAGTGGAAAGGATTATTTGCATTCTTGAGTAGGCCCTGAGCATTCCTGGTGTTAAGTTGGATTTAGAATACTGGGCAGCTGTCAGCTAAGTCTGTCTGTTGCTGGGTCCCAATCTGAGCTGCACCAAATCTTTGTCTTGTCACCTGGGTCCCGATCGGAGTTGGGCGTGGGAAGTGAAGCAGCCATGGGGCAGGAGACCTCCCTCTGAAGGGGCGAAGGTTCAAGCCCCTGCAATGTTGGGGGGTGAGGATCTGTGCCTCACCTCTGTTGATCCCCAAGTTTTCTCCTGATGGCCCTTCTGCGACTGAGCCTGATTTAGGTTGTTCCTCCTCTGAGGAATCTTACCCGTCACTGGCTAACCAGCCATCCTCCGGAGCCAAGCAGGTAGATGTGAGGTTCAGTTCCATCTCCTTGGTAGCGGATGCCCTTGTGGCCTCCATGCCCAGTACCTGCCTTGGGATCCCCTCGCCTGCTGGCAGGGTCTCAGCACTGATCATATATCTTGGGGAACCCAGGTTTCTTCTCCAGGGAAGGCCCAGCTCACACCACTGGGTGAGAGACAGATTCATGGTACCAGCCAACACGAGGCTTCAACCTCAGCATGAACAGAGAAAGCTCAGGCGACAGCTGTGGGAGGGTCCCTCTTGGCAAAAAGAGCAAGAAAAGCCAATATAGAATGCTCAAGTGCCTTCTCACTGCCTTAATTCCTTTTATATTATTTTTTAAAATTGCTACCAAATATTCAGAGAATTAGATTGTAAGTTTTTTGGGGATATTTGTCAAAAAATTATAATGACATTGTAGAATAATATTATGTAAGGATATTCTTTTGTTCTAGGCCACGGCAATTCAATTTTAAACTGGCTATCAATTTCTTTTTGTATAGACAAGGTCTTAGTTACTTTATTAGAATACTTAATCAAATTGCTTACAAAAACATTGGCTATTTAGCTGAAAACCTTGATTTTTATTTAAAAAGCTAATTTATTAATTAAAGTAGGTATCTTAATTTAAAAAGCAAAAGAAATTTAGTAAATGTTTATGTCTGATTCACAAGCCACAAATGTTGCCCTGCCTCTAGCTTAAGAATACAGGCAGCTATGGGCTTTTTGTCATTTTAAATTCTAATGTTAGAATTTTAAGAAATATTTAGTTACTTAATTTTGCCCTTCTTAGAGACTACAAGAAACAGGGGAATCAGTACACCTAAGGGTTCTTACCCATGAAGGGTCAAGAACATAAGTCAAAAATACTCCCCCATGTGCCCCAGGTAATATTACCATACAGCTGGTAACTGTTGGTATTGCAAGAAGTACATTCTCAGGTGTCTGTACCGTCCTCTTTACCATGCTCCCAGTGACATAGGACCCCAAATTCCTATAGGAATAGCTTGCAGAGCAATATCAGGAGTCAAAGTGACCGTTATGGTGCTGTTAAGATCCAGGCCTGCGCTTCTTGGAGTTGTTGGGATGAGGGGATCCACTGTGGGCCTTGCAGAGCAGGTTTCCCCTATTAATAACGGGGTTGGGGGGCACCCCTCTGGCTGTTTCCCGGTGGTTGACCATACCCTGTATCTTGATACCCTGCCCATTTCTATGAAATTTTGATTTACACTGTCTGGCCCAATGGTTACCTCTCTGACATCTAGGACAACGAGAGACTGGATCTCTCAGAGGCTGAGTGTTTATGCCTCTCCCTAGAGTGCTACCTTGTGTCATTCTTAGAGGCCAAAACCTTTACAACATTTAAAATATACTTATTAATTCTCATTTGATAAAGCTTTCCATGAAATTTCAAGTATATTAGATGGGTTAAATTTAAGAAGATGTCCTTTAAAAAGAGAGAACAAGTTTCTTGTATTACTCTGGGCCCTTGGAGCTTTATAAGAATCATCTCTGTTAAAGCTTTTTAATTTTAACATGGAAAAAACCATCAAATATATATATTCATATATGATTTAAAGATTATAATATTTTTTATAATTATCTTAAGATATCAATTATATTTTTAAACTGTCAGTTGGGAATCACAGAATTAATCCTTTTTTATTAGACCAATCAACAACATATTTTGAATTCCTAATTATTAGAGAAATTTTATTTTATTTTCTCCCAATTTAATTTGCATTTAGCTGAAAATCTTGGTTAATAACACATAATCTGGGGGGGGGGCTCGTTACCGCGGCGGAAGCAGCGGCGCTGGGCTAAGTGGTGGGGGACAGAGTGCTTGCGCCCCAGCTGCAGCGGAGGCAGCGGGGAGGCAGCTGCAACGGAGGGTCCGGGGGCCGAAGTTGTAGGTCCTCAAGCTGCGAGCGCAGGGGAACGAGCTCGAGGCTGCGCGGCGCTCACTCGTGCAGTGCCCAAGTGGAAATGAGTTCTCAGCAGTTTCCTCGGTTAGGAACTCCTACCCCTGGTCTAAGCCAGGCTCCTGCACAGATCGCAAGCAGTGGTTCTGCAGGACTGATAAACCCAGCAGCTCCAGTCAATGATGAATCTTCTCGAGATGCTGAAGCCACTGCTAGGGAGCACATGGGTTCCAGCAGCTCCCTCCAGGCCCCTGAAGAGAAGCAAGAGCCCGTTGTGGTAAGGCCCTATCCACAGGTGCAGATGCTATCTACACACCACGCTGTTGCATCGGGTACCCCTGTCGCTGTGACAGCCCCACCAGCACATCTGACGCCTGCAGTGCCACTCTCATTTTCGGAGGGACTTATGAAGCCACCCCCGAAGCCCACGATGCCTAGCCGTCCCATCGCTCCTGTTCCACCTTCTTTCTACCTTGTCACTTGCCCCCAAGGTTCCAGGGCAGGTTACAGTTACCATGGAAAGCGGCATCCCTCAAGCTTCAGCCATTCCTGTGGCAACAATCAGTGGACAACAGGGCCATCCCAGTAACCTGCATCACATCATGACCACCAATGTGCAGATGTCCATTATCCGTAGCAGTACTCCTGGGCCCCCTCTACACATTGGAGCTTCTCATTTACCTAGAGGTGCAGCAGCTGCTGCTGTGATGTCTAGTTCTAAAGTAACCACAGTCCTGAGGCCGACTTCCCAGTTACCAAATGCTGCAGCAGCTCCACCAGCAGTCCAGCACATTATTCACCAGCCAATCCAGTCTCGTCCACCTGTGACGACTTCTAATACCATCCCTCCTGCTGTGGTAGCAACTATCTCAGCCACCAGAGCTCAGTCTCCAGTCATTACTACAACAGCAGCACATGCTACTGATTCAGCACTTAGTCGGCCAGCTTTGTCTATCCAGCACCCACCATCTGCGGCCATCAGCATTCAGTGCCCCCCCCCATCACGGGACACAGCAACAAGAATAACGTTGACCTCGCACCCTGCATTAGGGACACCAAAGCAGCAGCTTCACACCATGGCTCAGAAAACAATCTTCAGCACCGGCACCCCAGTGGCTGCAGCAACAGTGGCACTTATTTTGGCAACCAACACCATCTCTTCAGCAACCACAGCCGGATCTGTGTCACACACACAAGCCCCCACGAGTACAATTGTTACCATGACAATGCCCTCCCATTCATCTCATGCTACTGCTGTGACCTCCTCAAACATCCCAGTTGCTAAGGTGGTGCCTCAGCAGATCACACATACTTCTCCTAGGATCCAGCCTGATTACCCCACGGAGAGGAGCAGCCTGATTCCTATTTCAGGACATCGGGCCTCTCCAAATCCTGTGGCCATGGAGACTCGAAGTGACAACAGACCGTCTGTTCCTGTCCAGTTCCAGTACTTTTTGCCAACATACCCACCTTCTGCATACCCACTGACGGCACACACATATACCCCAATTACCAGCTCTGTGTCCACCATCCGACAGTATCCAGTTTCAGCTCAGGCTCCAAACTCTGCCATAACAGCTCCGACTGGTGTTGGGGTAGCATCTACAGTTCACCTCAACCCCATGCAGTTGATGGCAGTGGATGCATCTCATGCTCGACATATTCAAGGGATCCAGCCTGCACCCATCAGTACCCAGGGGATACAGCCAGCCCCCATTGGGACCCCAGGAATACAGCCAGCACCAATTGGTACACAGGGAATTCACTCAGCAACCCCAATCAGTACCCAAGGACTTCAGCCTGCATCAGTGGGTACTCAGCAGCCTCCGCCTGAGGGAAAAACTTCAGCAATGGTGTTGGCAGATGGAGCCACAATCGTAGCCAACCCTATTAGCAGCCCATTTAGTGCTACTCCAGCAGCAACCACTGTGGTGCAAACCCACAGCCAGAGCGCCAGCACCAGTGCTCCCGCCCAGGGCTCCTCCCCCCGGCCAAGCATCCTTCGGAAGAAGCCTGCCACAGACGGAATTGCAGTTCGGAAAACCCTCATTCCTCCTCAGCCTCCAGAAGTAGCCAGTCCTCGAGTGGAGGGCTCTATGAGGAGCACATCCGGGTCCCCGAGGCCTGCAGATGCCAAAACTAAGTCAGAATCCCATGCCGGGCCCAAGGCTGGAAAGTCCACCTCTGTGCTGCCCAGTTGCTACAGCTGACGAATCTAGAACATGACGTCTATGAGAGACTCACTACCCTCCAGGAAGGGATTATTCCCAAGAAGAAAGCAGTGACTGACGACGACCTGCACCGCATAAGCGAGCTCATCCAGGGGAACATGCAGAGGTGTAAGCTTGTGATGGACCAGATCAGCGAGGCCAGGGACTCCATGCTCAAGGTTCTGGACCATAAGGACCGTGTCCTGAAGCTTCTCAACAAGAATGGGACTGTCAAGAAGGTGTCAAAGCTGAAGCGAAAGGAGAAAGTCTAGCTCCCGAAGAGTCAGGACTTGGGAAACGGAATGTATGAAGAATGATGGCAGGGTGGCGAGAGGGTGTTGTTATCTTCCAAGTGAAACATTGAAATAAAGGAAGCGCTCCTTAATGCCCATGTGAAGGCAGAGGGCCCTGACGTCAGTGTCACAAACCTGACACCATGGCTTCCATTCGTCCTTCTGGGCCAGTCCCTCAGTGCACTGGCATCAGGGGTTATCCACCAGAACAGTAGATGGTGATGACTGGCATTTGTCAGCTTTCTGGTTTATAACTGTTCACCTGATGGGTCCTGTCAGCCCGTGCTCAGCCTGGGTTGGGAGTTCTCAGCCCCTGGAACAGCCCCTGAACCTCTGTTCTCATCCACACGGAAGCCTTCCCTCCCACCGTCCTGATTCTGTCCGCCTCTCTCAGCTGCGCCATGGCACCAAGAACGACACATCTCACACTCGAAAGGATTTGAACTATCAATTATTGTCATTTTTAAGAACTATTTCAAAGTGAAGCTATTGTATTGTCTGTCCTGCGTGTGTCCATTGTGTTTTGTGGAGGCTTGGAGCAGGCAGCACCACAAATGGCCCTGAAGCCTGTTCTGAAATGGCTCTTGGATGTCTGTGCTGCTGTGGCTGGTGTGATGCTGTCAGCTGTGTGTACCACACATCTCCCAAGGTCAATAAAGGACTCTGCAAGGTTTTGTACATGAAAAAAAATAATAATAAAAAAATAATAAAAAAAATAACACATAATCTTCTCCTTTTGGTTCCTTTATGCCTCTTTTCTTAAAAAATAAAGACCAGTTCTGGGTTTTTCTTTTTCTGCAGCTTTTGCGGAGAGATTCCAGCTTAAAACCCTGTCTAATATATCCAAAAAGGTGGACAATTGCGCGCATTTCTTTTTAAGCCGGGCTTCTCTCCTCACGAATACAGAAATTCCAGACACATCTCTAAATTTTTACAACTTTTTCATGGCGAGAAAGGAGACTTTAGATTAGTATACTGGGAGAGTGGACTTTCATACTGGATTGCCACAGTGTCTCTCTTCCTCCACATCCTGCTTACTTCAGGGGAAAGCATCAGTAACAGATATGGCCGAATTTCTTTGCATGCTTAAAAGATAAAGACAGATCTTAAATTTTTTCTTTCTTTTTCGCTTTCCGAAGTAATAACTAGCACCTAATTTGGCCAAGATAGCATTTCCCTGCGATTTCTCTTATAATTTTTAAATGAAACCTTCAGTAATCTCATTGCAGGAGAGCAGAGAGCCTTGCCCTCTCCTGCCACCTTTGAATTTCTCCACACCAGAGGCAGTTTCAGCAGTGGAGTTTCACTTATTACAGATTTCAGATTCCAATTTAAACTAAGATTTTAATTTGAACAAGAAACCACATTATTTAAGCATGCAAACCAAAAGTCTATAATAAAGTTTACTTTATATTTATAACCTAATTCTTCCCCATTAGCCTGGCTGCAAAGGACATTCCCACCCTACTTACAGATCTCGACTCTGCAGTTAATCCGTGGGCTTTGCATACGTTGAATTCCCCTCACCTTTTCCTAGGTGAATCTTCCCTCACCATTTTCCTTGGTGAATTTTCCTTCCTTCGCTTTTAGGTGAATAATACCTTCTCCTCCAGACATCCCGTGGTCAGGCGCCAGATGTGGGCACCTCTTTCCACATTCCCTGTTGGGCGCCAGATGTGGGAACCTCTTTCCACGTCCCACATGGTTCAGGGTTCCCGGTTCAGGGTTCGGGTTCTGAAGGAGGCCGCACGCAAACGAAATGAGAGACTAGAAAACATTAATTTGGTGATATTGGGGGGCCAGGCAGGAGCCTTTTTCTAGTGGAAAGGACAACCCCTTGCTCTGGCCTTTTTCTCCCTTTTATTAAGACTTTGGGACACACCCCTGGCCTTTAGGCAGGATTTAACAAAACAGAAATTAAAGTGAAACAAACAGGTAGAGATTGCTTCAGCCAACAGTTTCAACTAAACAGTGAATAATTAGCTCTGACGTTTCAGAGCAGTTAAGGTTGACCAGCCTTCTGGCCTCCTGTTTACATCCATTTAGTAAGAACAATGTTTGGTTTCCAACAGGGAGTCTGTGGACAAAAGGGGCCACGTGCTCACGTGGGAAGCTCTGGGCCTTGCAAACGCAAAGGATGGCCTGAAAGTAAACATGCAACTAAAAGCCTTATGGAGGGTGGCCATGCCCTGGGCCAGACCCTTCCCTGACAAGGCCAGCCTTCCCCTTCCCCTGTTGTATTGGAACCCGAATCTCACAAAGGACGCCTCAAAGTCAAATTATGGAGTCATTTATTAAAGGCCAGTGGCATACAAGGGGCAAAAGTGCTCCAGATCTCACAGCCCCAACAAGCTCGCCACATCTGGCTTATATTGGCAGAATATCACAAAGGCATGGATTACATCTTGGGGTCTGGAATGAAGAGCCTGTTTGCACAAAGCAGTTACAGAAGAGAAATTGAGCAAGTTAGTTATTTAATATATATTTTGGGTCTACAGATCACTGAGTCAACAGAAACACATTATCTGGGACCACCGGGGGCAATTTAGAATAATTGTGCTGTCCAGATTCCAGGACCACTGACTCAACCGGAATGTATTATCTGTAGTTACTGAGGCAATTTAGGATAACTGAGCTGTCCTGGTTCCCAGAAAAATGTGCTTCGATGACTAGTGAGATCACAATCAATGGGATATTCAAACCGCCATCAAGGGAGTATTGAATAATACATAAGTTCAGAAAATCAAAATAACTTTTCTGTTGTTTTAGCAAGCAAATGAGTACAGAAGCCAAACAGGAGGTTAAAGTTAAGATTAAAAACTGCAGTTTCTACCCGAGATAATTGCTATCATACTTCACGTGCAGCTTACATGGCAAAGGGACTTGCATTGGTGAGTGAGCCGAGGATCCCGCATGGAGGTTTCCCTGGGTTAGCATAGGGCCACGTACAGTCACAGGGTCCTTATAAGTGCAGGAAGGAGACAGGAGAGGGAGATGCACTGAGAGAGGCCAGCTAGTAATTCCAGGAAGGAGCCACAGCCAAGGGCGCAGTCGGCCTCTGGGAGCTGGGGGCAAGCGGGAGCGAGGAATGGGCCCTCCTCCAGAGCCTCCAGAGGAAGAGACCAGGACACCTCCTGTGATTGGCCTCTTGGCCCACTGCAGGCTCACACCCTCCAGGCATCGGGTAATGCATTTGTGCTGTTTGAAGCCACTACCTTTGTGACCAATTGTCACAGCAGGTACAGGAAACCCTCTGCCTTGTGCTTGAGGCCCGGGATAGCTCAGAACTCAGCTCTGGGGACACTTCCCACCAGGTGACCCTGGGCCATCGTTAGCCTCTCTGGGCCTCTGTTTCTCACCTGTAAAATGGGACTAACAGGGTTTGTGTCTGGAAAGGGAAAATGGGGAGGAGGTGAGGGCTGCTGTTTTTCATAACAAGCCACAAAGAAGTAACCTGACCCTTTAACCCATGTCCCTGTGTAATTGTTTAAAAGTAAAATGGCCCTGGCCAGTTTTGCTCAGTGGATAGAGCATTGGTCTGCAAACTGAAGGGTCCCAGGTTCTATTCCAGTCAAGGGCACATGCCCAGGTTGTGGGCTTGATCCCCAGTGGGGGACTTGTAGGGGGTAGCCAATCCATGATTCTTTCATCATTGATGTTTCTATCTTTCTCTCCCTCTTCCTTCTCTGAAATCAATAAAAATATTTTTTAAAATAAATAAAAATAATAAGAGTAAAATGATTCTAAAATGTAAAAATATCTAGGGAAATAAAAAGATGTTCATGTCTGTTTTCTCTTATACATGTCATTTTTAATCTCCTCCCAAAACAAAAGCCATTACCATATGCCTGAGATTTATAGAAAGTTTCACAGATTAATACAGTGGTACCTTGAGATACGAGTGCCCTAACAGACAAGATTTTTGAGATACGAGCCGTCGAGCGAGCGATTTTTGCTTTGAAATACGAGCAACATTTGAGATAGGAGTAATCACCTGGATTGGCCGGCTGCACACGACCCACCAGTTTACCGTGACTCGAGCGTCTCATAGTTTCCCATGCCTCAAGGTTACGGAATGAATTAAACTCGTATCTCGAGGTACCACTGTATTAAATATATCAGAATATCTAAACTACTTCAAAATCTGCTTAATACAAATGCAATGAGCTGTATTCGGCTAAGGTGTTAGCAATACTCGCAGTCTCCCACTTAGACTGTCCAAGGGGAGCAGAACTGTCTCCTGCGCCACAGCGAAGGTGGGCGCAAGCAGGGGTCCATGGCTTAACTAAGACCGATGCCATTGCGGTGGGTACACTGAGCCACAACAGCAGCGAGTCATTGCTGGACAGTGAGCTACACAAGCAAAGCCGGGAGTGCCAAGGGCAAAGGCACTTCCCAGGAATAGGAATAAACTCTGATAGATTTGCGATACAGAGTTTTGGGAATAAGTCACAATTCTGCCAGTGAATTATTCCTAAAATATAACACAGTAATGGCTTTTGGATGCTTTATGCGTGGATGTTACACAAGCCTGGATAATCATAAATGTCAACATGGCCCTCTAGTGACATGAGGTTTGTTTTGGAGGAAACCTTACACAGCAGGCTCTCGGGGGACAGGAGCCATGGCCCTGGGGAGGGGTCCCCGGTCACAGCGGACCTGCAGAAGCTGTGAGTCCAGTGGACGTGGTGCTGGTTTAAGAAAAGGATATAGGAGAGTGCAACTGGCGTGGCTCAGTAGTTAAGCGTCAACCTATAAACCAAGAGGTCCCCAGTTCAATTCCCAGTCAAGGGCCCATGCCCAAATTGCGGGCAACCAGTCAATGATTCTCATCATTTATGTTTATGTTTCTCCTTCTCCCTTCCTCTCTCCCTCTCAAATCAGTAAAAATATATTTAAAAAAATAAAAGGGTTATAGGACTAGAATAAGGAATAAGATGTAGGTGCAGCCGCATAGCAAAACTAAACCACATGAGGCAAAGACCGAAAGCAGTGCTTAGTAGCTGAAGTGGTTTCAGCTTATGTTGGAACCAGAGAGGAGTAAATGTCTGACACAGAGTCCATGTGCGAAGACACTATGCAGACAGCAGGTGGAAGCATGCAGCCCCTCTGACAGCCTGCAGAAAGTTCTGGACCGAGTTTATGTCATGCATGTACAGGGTCCTGGTTACACATTCCACACCCATATGTGACAAACCCTGAAAAAGTAAGAATAGAGGAAACTTCCTCACACTGAGAAGAGCTTCTGCAGAAACCTTGGAGGCAGCAGCCAACTCCATGAGAGACGGGGTCAACTAGATGGTCGGCCCTGACAGTGCTCATGTTACACTTAGTGGTGAAAGGCTTTCCCCTCTCCACTCTCATTCAGCAGCCCTGGAGTTCTCACCAGTGCAATAGCCTAGAAAAGGAAGTGAAAAGCATACAGATTGCAAAGGGAGACATGAAACTATGCCTACTTTCAAATTGTCTATATAGAAATTCCAAGGAATCTATATATAAACTACTAAGACCTGCCCAGCCAGCATGGCTCAGTAGTTGAGCATCGACCTGTGAACTAGGAGGTGGAGGTTCGATTCCTGGTCAGAGCACACACCTGGGTTTCGGGCTCAGGCTCTAATGAGGGCTGGGGGACGTGCAGGATTCTCTCCTCATTGATGTTTCTGTGTCTCTCTCCCTCTCCCTTCCTCTCTGAAATCAATAAAAAATATAAATATGTTTAAACTACTAGACCTAAAAGTGGGTTTAGTTAGTATTCAGGATATAGTAATCATACAGAAATCAGTTATATTTCTATATACTAGCAAGGAACTCACAAATGCCAAAATTAAAAAATTCAGAGCCATTTAAAATCACTCAAGATTTTGGGGTGACAACGTGGAGCTAAAGCCCCTCCCTCTCCATGAAGAGGAAGCACACGCAGGGCGCCTGATGCAGACCCCCAGTTCCCACGAGGTGGATGTAAGATGCTGGGATGAACACAGTACAATCGCCATCGTCTTTAGTCGGCACAGATGGCGGTTCTGCTGGTGGAGGCCCTGTGTCCCATCAGCCCTTGGGAGGGAAGCAGCAGCAAACCCCCTGAATTAAGGTGAGTGGGAACCACGCCAATAAACACATTTTGGATTTTTTTTAAAGCACTCAAAAATGAAAATGTAGGGGTTATTCTAACAAAAAGTACAAAATGTATATGCCAAAAACTACACAATACTAACCAAAGAAATAAAAATTTTCTAGATAAATGGAGAGACAACTGTGCTCATGGATTGGAAGATTCAGCATAATAAAGATGCCAACTCTTCCTGACATGCAGGTTGAACTCAATTTCTATTTAAAAAATAGCAAGATTTCATATACGTATGAAATAATCTGGTGTTTTCTGCAATCCTAACGTTTATATTGAAAAGCAAAACAACTCGAGCAGGTGAAAACAATTTTGAAGAAGGACGGGAAAGGAACCCTCTTTCCAGACGTTTACTATTAGAGCAGCAAGGTGGAGGTGGTGGCGGAGATGCAGACACAGGTGATGGAGCAGAATGGAGAGTGGAAACAGGCCGCACAGCATGTTCCACTGATTGTGACAAAGCTGCAAGGCAACTCGATAAAGGAAACGTAGACTTTTTAATGCTCAGTGCTGGAGCAGTTAGATGTCCATAGACAAAAACGTATCGCATGTTACATAAAAATTCACCTAAAATGGGTCACAGACTAACACATAAAATGTAAAACCAGAAAAAATTTAGGATAAAACCTTTGGGTTCTAGGGCTAATCCAAAAGTCATTAGATGGGATGCCAGAAGCATGATTCATAAAAGGGAAAATTATAAATTGGGTTTCATCAATTTTGTTCTCTGAAAAATATCTTTTAAAGAGAATGAAAAGACAAATTAAGACTGGAAGGAAATATCTGCAAATCACTAACTGACAAAGAGGTAGCATCTAGATAAATAATCAGTTTTCCAAATCTGTGGGTTCCCCATCCACAGACTCAACCAAACACAACTGAAAATATCCCCCCACAATGTTACGTGTAGTTAGGCCTACAGTGGTTGCATCTGTCTGGATGTGTGCAGGCTTTTTGTCATTATTCCTTAAACAAGACATATAACAACTATTTACTTGCATTGTAATAAGTATGAATAATCTAGAGATGGTTTAGAGTAGCGGTTCTCAACCTGTGGGTCACGACCCCTTTGAAGGTCAAATGACCCTTTCACAGGGGTCGCCTAAGACATTCTGCATATCAGATATTTACATTACAATTCATAACAGTAGCAAAATTAGTTTTGAAGTAGCAACAAAAATAATTTTATGCTTGGGGATCACCACCACATGAGGAACTGTATTAAAGGGTCGCGGCATTAGGAAGGTTGAGAACCACTGGTTTAGAGCATAGAGGAGGATGTGCGTAGGTTACAGGCAAGTACACGGTTTATGTACTGGTCTTGATTTTGGTGTCTGTGGAGGGCCCCACAACCAGTCCTCCATGGATACCAGGGGATGGCTGTATAAAGAGCTTCCAAAAGACCACAGTAAAAGGCAAAGAATCCTTTAGAAAATGGGCAAGAGACATAATGTGACACTTCACCAAATGAAAGCAGAGACACACCACGTGCTGCAAGGATGCAGAGCGCCTGGGTCTCTCAGACACTGCGGTAGGAATGGGACCTGGTGCAGCCACTCTGCAAGTGCCCTTAAGCCTAAACGTGTAATCCCACCCCCCAGCAATTATGTTTCTGACATTTATCCAGAGGATTAGAGGTTTGTGGTTGCACAGAAGCCTGTACATGAATGTTTATATCAGTTTTATTTATAACTAGAGGCCCAGTGCATGAAATTTGTGCATGGGGGAGTGGGAGTGTCCCTCAGCCCAGCCTGCACCCTCTCCGATCTGGGACCCCTCAAGGGATGTCCGACAGCCCATTTATGGGATTGGATTAGGCCTAAACAAGCAGTCGGACATCCCTCTCACAATCCAAAACTGCTGGCTCCCAACTGCTCACCTGCCTGCCCTCCTGATTGCCCCTAACCTCTTCTGCCTGCCAGCCTGGTCACTCCTTAACTACTCCTCTGCCATCCTGATTAATGCCTAACTGCTCCCCTGTCAGCTTTCTCCTGCAGGCCTGGGTTCCCCCCTAACTGCCCTTCCCTGCAGGCCTGGTCACCCCCAACTTCTCTCTGCCGGCCTGGTCACCCCTAACTGTTCTCCCCTGAAGACTTGATTGCCCACAACTGTCCTTTCATGTAGGCCTGGTTCCTCCCAACTGCCATCCCCTGATGGCCCGATCACCCACAACTGCCCTCCCTTGCAGTCCTGGTCCCTTCCAACTGCCCTCCCCTGCTGGTCATCTTGTGGTGGCCATCTTGTGTCCACATGGGGAGAGGATCTTTGGCCACATGGGGCAGCCATCTTGTGTGTTGGAGTGATGGTCAATCTGCATATTACCCTTTTACTAGATAGGATAGAGGCCTAGTGCCTGGGTGGGGGCCAGCTGGTTTGCCCTGAAGGGTGTCCCAGATCAGGGTGGGGGTTTTCTTGGGGCGTGGAGCAGCCTGGGCGAGGGGCCTGTGGTGGTTTGCAGGCCATCCATGCCCACCCTCACCCCTCAGTGACCCAAGCAGAGGCCCTGATATCTGGGATTTATTTCTCTTCTACAATTGAAACTTTGTATCTTCAAGCAAAGCAAAGCCTCCTGCTCGCTTCATGGCAGCAGCCATTTCTGTTGGGATTTATTTATCTTCTATAATTAAAATTTTGTAGCTTTAAGTGGAGGCCAGGGTGTGCAGAAAGCTTGTCTTCCTCCATCACCAGGAGCAACCCTAGCCTCCTGCTCTCTCCAGTTCTGTGGCTGCCACCATTTTTCTTGGGATTTATTTATCTTCTATAATTGAAACTTTGTAGCCTTGAGTGGAGGCCTGGGCCCACCAGGTTGTGTAGAAAGGTTGGCTTCCTTCATCACCAGGGAAACCTAAGCCTCCCTTCTGCTCGCTCTGTGGCCACAGCCATCTTGGTTGGTTAATTTGCATTCTCGCTCCTGATTAGCTGGTGGGCATGGCAGGTAGGTATAGCGGGGTGATGGTTAATTTGCATATTACTCTTTTATTAGATAGGCTAACCAGACACTGGAAACAAACCGCTACATACATATCCCAGAATTCTACCTCGTGGCAAAAATGAGCAAACTAGAGGCACACACAACACCCGGGTTAAATCTTCAAGGAGTTAGGTGAGTGAGAAGAGCCAGTCCCAGGTTATATATTGTACAGTTCCATTTATAGATCACTTTTGAAGAGACAAAAGTAGGTGCTGGGACTAACCTGCAGACCCTGAGCAGCAGATGAACAGATCACTCTGACACATATTTCTGTGGAAGAGAGGCTAAGGTACTGTCCTACTTCACTCATAAAAGCAGTCCTATTTGCCTGCCTTGTTGGCTTTTTATTGTCACAACAGCTTGAACTCAAATTAACCTCTAGATACAATCAGCAGGGCAAGTTTCCTTGAGAAAGTATGTGCTTCTACAAGGTCAGATCTTAAAGACTAAACATAGATATTCCAGTAAAACACCCGGGACATCAGACTTGTTTGGAAAAGTCAAGGTAGGGGCTGCCGCCTTCAGCAAGGTCCCCTCAGAGGCCCCTGACCTGCCAGAGAATCCTCCTTATAGACATTCTAACCAAGCCCCTTTCTTGCCCACAGAAATAAAATTTTTAAAAAAATGATTAAAAGTTGCGAGGGTACACTACTGGTTTGGCTCAGTGGATAGAGCGTTGGCCTGCGGAGTGAAGGGTCCCAGGTTCGATTCTGGTCAAGGGCATGTACCTTGGTTGCAGGCACATTCCCAGTAGGGGATGTGCAGGAGGCAGCTGATCTATGTCTCTCTTTCGTCGATGTTTCTAACTCTTTATCCCTCTCCCTTCCTCTCTGTAAAGAATCAATAAAACATATTTTTTAAAAAATAAATAAAAATAAAATAAAAGTTGCCAGAGTTATGGGAGGAGTAGGAATGGGAGGGAATTGGCTACAAAAGGATGAGCTGAGAGACACAGTGGTGATGGAAAATTCTGTCTCAACTAAGTATCACTCTGCAGGTTAGGGATATGTTCTATAACTTACAAGATGAAATGGGGTAGTGGTACCTGGAATCCCTGCATTATTTCTGGTAAGTACATGTGAGCCTACAATCATCTCAAAATACAGGCCAACTTCATTTCATGGTGACTCCCACATACTTTGTTTTTATCAACACAGAGGCAAGACCCCAACCAGCAAGAAGACTACAATTCACTGAAGACTCCCCTGACGGCGAGTGTTCTTTAGCAATAAAATATTCTTTGATTAAGGTACGTATGTTGTTTTTTAGACATACTGCTAATGCTATTGTACACTTAATGGACTACAGTATAGAGGTATTGTAACTTGTAAATGCACTGGGAAAATAAAACATTGTGTGACTCACTTTATTGTCATCTGGGGCCAAACACAAAATATCTCCGAGGTATGCCTGCTGAGAGCCTAATTTTTAATCCCAGGTTAACAACATGTGCAACAAAACCAGGTGACATGGTACCTCCATGAACCTTAAAATACAAGTTGTTGGGGAGAATCCAAGATGGCAGCATAGGTAAACACCTACACTGCTGCCTCGCACAACAATTTCAAAACTACACCTAAAAGACAGAATGGACATCATCCAGAACCACAGGAAATCTGGCGGAGTGGAAATTCTACAACTAGAGGGAAAGAGAGGGGCTCACGGAGATCCAGAGGAGCTGCAAAAAGCTGAGGTAGAAAGACGCATGCACGTGGAGAGAGCAAGTGACAGCGAACCTGGCGGGCCTTCTCTGGCGGGAAGGAGACAGAGACTCTCAAAGGCATTGAACTCCTTATCCTACGATACTAAACCCCTGATCCAGCCAAAACTCATTCGGCGGGGGGGGGGGGGGGGGGGTTGGACTGTGAAGGGGGAGAAATGCACGGAAATTTAGGAGAGTCGCAAAAGA
>JAAGEH010000192.1:75069-90290 GCA_011751065.1 Lasiurus cinereus | reverse complement strand
GCCTTCTCTGGCGGGAAGGAGACGGAGACTCTCAAAGGCATTGAACTTCTTATCCTATGACACTAAACCTCTGATCCAGCTGAAATTCATTCGGGAGGGGGGCTGGGGTGGGGTTGGACTGTGAAGGGGGAGAAGTGCACGGAAATTTAGGAGAGTCGCAAAAGATCAGAAGTCTGAAGTCTGGTGGCACGCCTGGCACTGCGCCACAGAGGACAGACTGCTGATTGTGTCCCTGGCTTTCACAAGTGGGCGGGAGACAGACCCTCCCAACTGTGCCACTTCTAACTTCACTAAACCCCAGTTTCGGGCAAAACCCTGGGGACCCAGACTCATATGGTCCCGTAGCACAGGGGAGCCAGAAAGGCAGCAGTCTAGAGGCACTGCAAGAGAGCGCGCGCGTGTGCACAGGGACCTCTCCAGAGACTACCCAGTCACGTGAGACTCAGGGATCGTGGAGGGCTCGCCCGACTGGAAGGCAAGGCGGTCCCTTAAGCCCTGAGACTCCACCCATCCAAAGCTCAAGAGAGGCTTTTTCGGTTTTTCAAGGCTGGTATCATAAGGCTGAATCCAACACAGAAGTTCTCCCAGCATAGTGAAAATGCCGAGACAAGGGAAGGGATCACAAACAAAAGAAATGGAGGAAAACAAATGACTGGATATAGAGTTCAAAACCACGCTTATAAGGTTTTTCAAGAATATGCTAGAAAAGATGGATAAATTTAGCAAGTCCCAAGAGGAGATGCAAAAGGACCAACTAGAGATGCAAAAGATCCAACTAGAGATGATAAAGGACCAAATAGAAATTAAACATACACTGACTGAAATAAAAAATATTATACAGAGACCCAACAGCAGACTAGCGGAAGGCAAGAATCAAGTCCAAGATTTGAAATACAAAGAAGCAGAAAACACTCAACTGGAAAAACCAGAAGAGAAAAGAATCCAAAAATGTGAAGATAATGTAAGGAGCCTCTGCGCCAGCTTCAAGCGTACCAACATCAGAATTGTGGGGGTGCCAGAAGAGAGAGAGCAAGATAAGATACTGAAAACCTATTTCAAGAAATAATGACTGAAAACTTCCCACATCTGGTAAAAGAAATAGACTTATAAGTCCAGGAAGCACACAGAACCCCATATAAAAGGAATCCAAAGAGGACTACACCAAGACACATCATAATTAAAATACCAAGAGCAAAAGACAAAGAGAGAATATTAAAAGCAGCAAGAGAAAAACAGTTCATTACCTACAAGGGAGCACCCATACGACTGTCAGCTGATTTTTCAACAGAAATGATGCAGGCCAGACAGGAGTGGCAAAAAATATTCAACGTAATGAATAGCAGGAACCTACCACCAAGAATACTCTATCCAGCAAAGCTATCATTCAGAATTGAAGGGCAGATAAAGAGCTTCACAGATAAGAAAAAGCTAAAGGAGTTCATCAACTCCAAACCAGTATTATATGAAATGCTGAAAGGTACTCTTTTAGAAGAGGAAGAAGAAAAAGGTAAAAGATAAAAAATTATGAACAACGAATACATATCTATCAACAAGTGAATCTAAAAATTAAGTGAATTAAAAATTTGATCAACAGAATAAACTGGTGAATATACTAGAATCAGGAGCACAGAAAGGGAGTGGACTGATAATTCTCAGGGGGAAAGGGTGGTGGGTACAGGGAGTGACTGGACAAAAATCATACACCTATGGACTCATCAATTGGGGGGAAAGGTAAGGGTAGAGGGAGGGGTGGGAGTGGGGTGGAAGGAGCTATGGAGGGGGAAAAAGAGAAACAAATGTAATAATCTGAATAATAAAGATTTAATTTTAAAAAAGAATATAAAAAAAAGAGCTTCACAGATAAGAAAAAGTTAAAAGAGTTTTTCACCACCAAATCAGTATTATATGAAATGCTAAAAGGTATTCTTTAAGAAGAGGAAGAAGAGAAAAAGTAAAAATAAAAATTATGAACAACAAATACATATATATCAACAAGTGAATCTAAAAATCAAGTGAATTAAAAATCTGATGAACAGAATAAACTGGTGAATATAATAGAATCAGGAGCATAGAAAGGGAGTGGACTGAAAATTCTCGGGGGGAAAAAAGGTGTGGGGAGTATGGGAAGAGACTGGATAAAAATCGTACACCTATGAATGAGGACAGTGGGGAGAGGTAAGGGTAGAGGGTGGAGTGGGATCGGGTGGAGGGGAGCTATAGGGGGAAAAGAGGAACAATTTTAATAATCTGAACAATAAAGTTTTACTGAATTAAAGAAAAAAATACAAGTTGTTGGAGACAAACACTAAGACTCACAAGATCTGCCTGGAATGAGTGTCCTGCAGCCGAAGGGGGGAGCCAGGCACTCGGAAGGCCTGGGTGTTGCAGCCAAAGGATGCAGGAGCAGCTGCACACAGTGGCCGGAGGTCAGCGGGCATGGGGATCTCACCCACAGATGTCTCTAACCTGACCATCCAGGCGCCCCCCAGGGCAGGGCCCTCCGCTGAGGAAAAACTAGAAGTAGTCTAGTCAAGACTGAGCCAGACAGGGACGAGGTGATGAAGGACAACAAGTTCAAAGTGAGAAGCGAAGTTTTCAGGAGTCAGGGTATTGTTAAGCATAGCAGCCCTCTCCCGAACCAGGTCTCCCCCTAAATCCAAGCCCAGGAGGTCCCTAAGCAGAGCAGCAGAAAGGGCCATGCTGCATCCTGCATAAAGTTAGTGTTCCTGAGGAGAAAATGTGGGAGATGAACAAAATCTTTACGAGAAAAGGCACGCGACTGAAAGCACTAACCTGCGACCTAATTCAAAGCAAGCAAGAGATTACGAAAGTGTTAGAAAACATGAAGTAACAGCACAAATCAGAATTGGAAAATCCCCACGTAGACAATACCATTGCATGTAATAATGTAATGTGATACATATTGCCTCAGTAACCATCATACTATAAAAAATGTGTCACGGCAACACGCTGTACACCCTAAATTACAAAATGTGACATAAAACTTTTCAAAAAATAATAGTTTTTGAAAGAACCTAAAAATCTCGGAATATGGTGACAGTACTCAGGAAATAATTAGAAGTTTTTAAAATCTATTTCAGAAATGAAGAGTCAGCAAGAAGAAACAGAAGAATAAATGAACACAATGAAGAAGGCCTCAATAGAATGAGAGAAGGTGAAATGGAGGACAATTCTTTAAGTGAAAGAGAAATGAGAGATTTAAAGGATTCAAGAAAAGGTACAAATATTGAAGATATGCGAAAAAATCTAACATATAAATGATGAGTCCTATAAATAAATGGAAAGGAAATACTATAGGAATATAACTCAATAAAACATTCCTAAAATAAAAAAAAAATAGATTGAACAACATATTACCAGAGAATGTGGCTTATTTGAAAAACTCAACTCAAACTACCAAAGCCAAGATATCACCAGGGCATCCCAGCAGAAAGGGTGACAATAATTCATGGCCATCAGCCTTTCTAATAGCACCCTTACGTGAAACGGTGTCAAGATGCTGAGACAGAGCATGTGCGTGCGGGACGGGGTGACAGAGCTAGAGTGCCCCCTGCGCAGTCCCCCAAGAACCCCAGGCCCCGCAATGGCATCAGAAGCAGAGACAAGCGGCCTATTCTTGGTGCAACCTGGCCCGCCGCCTGCAGGCCAAGGCCTCTCACCCAGCAGCGGTGGCAGGAAGCACAGGGCAGACGGAAAGCAGCTGCTGTCTGCGCTGGCAGCACCCAGGCTGTGGACACTGCAGTCCGCTTTCTGGCACATTCGTCATTAGGAAACGTTAGGGATGGACTCTGTCAGGTCTAGGAGTGCAAAAGACAGCAAAGCTCCTGTCGGATCCCCCCCACCCTAAGCAGGCAGAGGCTTCGCTGCACCAAGTCTGCTCTCGCCTGGAGTGGCGAGTGCGAGAGTTCTGCCTTCAGTGGGTTGTTAGAGTGAGTGTGTGTGTTATCTGTGTCTCAGTTTCATTTTACATTTGTTCAAGTTTTTTAAAGAGTGGGCCTCTGGAGAATCCAAGATGGTGGCATAGGTAAACACCTACACTGCTGCCTCGCACAACAATTTCAAAACTACAACTAAAAGACAGAAAAGACATCATCCAGAACCACAGGAAAGCTTGCTGAGTGGAAATTCTACAACTAGAAGGAAAGAGGGGGGTGGGCTCACAGAAACCCAGAGGAGCTGCAAAAAGCTGAGGTGCAGAGACACTCGTGTGGAGAGAACGGGTGCCTGAGTACCTGGCTGGTTTTCTCTGGCAGGAGGGAAATGGAGACTCTCAAAGGCATTGAACGCCTTATCCTACGACACTAAACCCCAGATCCAGTTGAAACTCATACGGGGGGAATTTGGACTGTTAAGGGGGAGAAGTGCATGGAATTTTAGGGGAGTCGCAAAAGATCAGAAGTCTGGTGACGCGCACAGCACTGCACACAGAGGACAGACTGCTGATTGTGCCCCTGGCTTTCACAAGTGGGTGGGAGACAGACCCTCCCAACTGCTCCACTTCTAACTCCACTAAACCCCAGTTTCGGGCAAAACCCTGGGGACCCAGATTCGTGTGGTCCAGGAGCACAGGGGAGCCGGAGGGGCAGCAGTCTAGAGGCACTGCGAAAGAGGGAGTGGGCACACAGGGACCACTCCAGCGATTACCCCGTCATGTGAGACTCAGGGGCCATGGAGGGTGGGGCCTACTGGAAGTTAAGGCGGTCCCTTAAGCCCTGAGACTCCACACATCCCAAGCTCAACAGAGAGGCTTTTGCAGTTTTGCAAGGCTTGTATCATAAGGCTGAGTCCAACACAGAAGTTCTCCCGGCATAGTGAAAATGCCAAGACAAGGGAAGGGATCACAAACAAAAGAAATGGAGGAAAACAAATGACTGGATATAGAGTTCAAAACCACACTTATAAGGTTTTTCAAGAATATCCTAGAAAAGTTGGATAAAGTTAGTGAGAGCCAAGAGGATATGAAAAAGGACTAACTAGAGATGAAAAGGGACCAACTAGAGATGAAAAAGGACCAACTAGAAATTAAACATACACTGACTGAAATAAAACATATTATACAGAGACCTAACAGCAGACTAGAGGAAGGCAAGAATCAAGTCAAAAATTTGAAATATAAAGAATCAGACAACACTCAACTGGAAAAACAAGAAGAGAAAAGAATCCAAAAATGTGAAGATAACGTAAGGAGCCTCTGGGACAGCTTCAAGCGTACCAACATCAGAATTGTGGGGATGCCAGAAGAAGAGAGAGAGCAAGATACTGAAAACCTATTTAAAGAAATAATGACTGGCAGAGACCGGTTTGGCTCAGTGGATAGAGCGTCAGCCTGCAGACGGAAAGGTCCCAGGTTCGATTCCCGTCGGGGGTATATACCTTGCTTGCGGGCACATCTCCAGTGTGGGGCGTGCAGGAGGTGGCTGATCCATGTCTCTCTCTCATCAATATTTCTAACTTTCTATCCCTCTCCCTTCCTCTCTGTAAAAAATCAATAAAATATATATTTTTTAAAAAAAGAAATAATGACTGAAAACTTCCCACATCTGGTAAAAGAAATAGACTTACAAGTCCAGGAAGCACACAGAACCCCATATAAAAGGAATCCAAAGAGGACTACACCAAGACACATCATAATTAAAATACCAAGAGCAAAAGACAAAGAGAGAATATTAAAAGCAGCAAGAGAAAAACAGTTCATTACCTACAAGGGAGCACCCATACGACTCAGCTGATTTCTCAACAGAAATGATGCAGGCCAGACGGGAGTGGCAAAAAAATATTCAACGTGATGAATAGCAAGAACCTACAACCAAGAATAATCTATCCAGCAAAGCAAACATTCAGAATTGAAGGGCAGATAAAGAGCTTCACAGATAAGAAAAAGCTAAAGGAGTTCATCAACTCCAAACCAGTATTATATGAAATGCTGGAAGGTACTCTTTTAGAAGAGGAAGAAGAAAAAGGTAAAAGCCAAAAAATTATGAACAACAAATACATATCTATCAATAAGTGAATCTAAAAATTAAGTGAATTAAAAATTTGATCAAACTGGTGAATATAATAGAATCAGGAGCACAGAAAGGGAGTGGACTGACAATCCTCAGGGGGAAAAGGGTGAGGGGAGTGCCGGGAGAGACTGGACAAAAATCATACACCTATGGATGAGGTCAACGGGAGGGAGGTAAGGGTAGAGGGAGCGTTGGGAGCCGGGTGGAGGGGAGCTATGGAGGGGAAAAAAGAGAAACAAATGTAATAATCTGATCAATAAAGATTTAATTTTTAAAAAAAGTGGGCCTCTGCACAGCTGGAGAGGGGGCGGGGCTCCGGGCAGGGGACAGAGACTCGGTGGGTACAAGTGGGAAAAAGAAGGGGGTATGGGGGGGGGTAGGTAGAGGTGCGTGAGCCACGATCTGGCGCGGGGGCGAGGCTTCCCTGGGCCTTCGTGCCGGTGGGAGGACCCGCGAGCCCGCAGGGACAGCGGTGAGTCTCAGGAGGGACCCACAGACCCGCCACCCTTCCTGACGTCCGTCCCAGGGCGCGAAGGACTGAGGACATCCGCCTCCAAAGAGCAGGGAGAAGACCTGACCGTCACTCACACAGGACCTCTGCCTCGGGGTCAGGAGGACGTGTGATTCCCCTGAGGTCCTGAGCGCCGGGGGTGGCCCGCAGCTCCCCCACCGCAGCCCCCACCCAGCCCCAGCCCCACGCAGGTTTCCGGCTTCAGAAAAGATGATCCCAGGGCCCCCTGCGGAGTGCGTTCAGGGCAGGAAAAGTGGGAAGGAGGGAGAGGGGGGGGGGGGGGGGGGGGGCAGGGGGCAGGGTTCCCTCAGGCCCCTTACCTCCGGGCCCTGCAGTGGGGGCCATCCCACCAGAAGGATGGTTGGCCTGCCCCCCACGGAGCCAGGGGAAGCAGTCCTCAGGTCAGTACCAGCTCCCACTGGTTGGCTGCCTTCCCAAGTCAGAGCCCGTGCTGGACACACACACACACACACACACACACACACACACACACACACTCTGCTATCTGGAGAGAACCCATTTAGCACCGGTTCTCTGAAACAAGGTGTGTGGCCATGAAGCTTCTGTCACTGATGCTCATGCTCATAGGAAGGCTCCCTGCAGACCAAGACAAGTAGGGCGGGTCCAGCTCCCCATGTTGGGAGTGAGTGACAAGCTGTAGACCCGGCTTCTTGGAAGATTGGGGGTAGATATCTGCCACGCCTTCCACACGTGGACATGAGGACGCCAGTGACCCCCGACTCCCTCCGATGAGGGGCAGAGGATGAGCGCTGTGACCCCTGCTGAGTCCACGGGTCCCTGCGCCTGCGTGGGGCCCAGCGCAGAGAGGGTTCCCACTCCCTCCACAGAAGCGGGGCTCGGCGGTTGGCTGGTCAACAGGCAGGGGCAGGCCTCTCCCAGGTCAGGGGTCATTTCCAGCATCACTGTTGTCTGGACCATCCAGTTTCATTGCTGATCAGGCCGGTGAACTGTCGATCGGGGACCCGCTGATGCCAACGGCCCCACAGGCCTGTCACGGACAGAGCAGCACACCAGGGCGCTGGGGCCGATCCAGGACCGGCACCTCTGGGTGCACTAGGAAGGGAGAGGACACACACGTCATGTGAAGGAACGCCACAAAGTGCCGGAAACTGGACATTGAAACATTTTTAGCTGAAGCAGCCTCTACCTTTGTTTGTCTTATGTATTTTTGTTATTGGAATTTCTTGCCTAAAGGCTATGGGTGTGTCCCAGAGTTTCAATAAAAGGGATAGCAAAGCCAGAGCAGAGGGTATTCTTCCCACTAGAGGTAGGCTCCCCCCAATATTCCCAAATTAATACTTTTCTAGTCTCTTTTCATTTGTGTGTGGCCTCCTCTAGAACCCGAACCCTAAACAGGAACCCTGAACCACACAGGACGTGAATGGGATTCCCACATCTGGTGCCTGAACAGGGATGTGAAAGGGGTCACACATCTGGCGCCTGACCTCGGGACATGGAGAGGAGAAGCTATTTTCGCTTACGAGTGAAGGATGAAAAATACACGGAGAAAAGGTGAGGGAAATTCACCACATGCAACGCCCACAGACTAACTGCAGAGTCGAGATCTGTAAGTAGGGTGGGAACGTCTTTTTCAGCCAGGCTAATGGGGAAGAATTAGGTTATAAATATAAAGTTTATTATAGACTTTTGGTTTCATGCTTAAATAATGTGGTTTCTTGTTCAAATTAAAATCTTAGTTTGTATTTGGAATTTAAAATCTGTAATAAGTGAAACTCCACTGCTGAAACTGCCTCTGGTGCAGTAGGAGAGGGCAAGGCTATCTGCTTTCCTGCAATGAGATTACTTAAGGTTTCATTTAAAAATTATAGAAGAACTCGCAGGGAAATGCAAACCTTGGCCAAATCGGGTACTAGTTATTACTTCGGAAAGCGAAAAAGAAAGAAAAAATTTAAGATCTGTCTTTATCTTTTAAGCATGAAAAGAAATTAGGCCAGATCTGTTACTGATGCTTTCCCCCAAAGTAAGAAGGATGTGGTGGAAGGAAGAGACAGGCGGTGATCCAATATGAAAGCCCACTCTCCCAGAATGCTAATTTTGGTCTCCTTTCTCACCATGAAAGAGTATGTCTTGTATTTTGTGTTATTAATCTAGGAACTGCTAAATATTTGACTTGCCAGCTTTAAAAGTTCAAGATTCAAATTAAATTGGGAGAAAATAAAATAATATTTCTCTAATAATTAGGAATTCAAAATATGTTTTTTATTGGTCGAATTAAAAAAGGATTAATTCTGTGATTCCCAACTGAAACTTTTTAATATAAAGACGAGTTTAAAATATAATTGATATCTTAAGATAATTATAAAAAGTATTATAATCTTTAAATCATATATGGATATATATATATATGATGGTTTTTTCCATGTTAAAATTTCAAGGCTTTAACAGAGATGATTCTTGGAACCGTGGGCCCAGAGTAATAAAAGAAATTTGTTCTCTCTTCTTAAAGAAAATCTTTTTAAATTTAACCAATCTAATATACTTGAAATTGCATGAAAAACTTTACCAAATAAGAATTAATAACTATATTTTAAGTGTTATGAAGGTTTTGGTATCTAAGAAGGGCAAAATGAAGTAACTAAATATTTCTTAAAATTCCAACAGCAGAATTTAAAATGACAAAAAGCCCAAAGCCGCCTGTATTCTTAAGCTAGAGGTGGGGCAACATCTGTGGCTTGTGAATCAGACATAAACATTTACTAAATTTGCTTTGCTTTTTAAATGAAGATACCTACTTTAATTACTTAAATCAAGGTTTTCAGCTAAATGAAAAGCCAGTGTCTTTGTAAGCAATTTGATTAAATATTCTAATAAAGTAACTAAGACCTTGTCTATACAAAAAGAAATTGACAGCCAGTTTGAAATTGAATTGCCATGGCCCAAAACAAAGAATATCCTTACATAATATTATGCTACAATGTCATTATAATTTTTGATATTTTACAACAGTATATTGTACAAATATCCCAAACAAACTGACAATCTAATTCTTTTAATGTTTGGCAGCAATTTTTAAAAAGAACATGAAAGGAATTAAAACAGTGGGAAGGCGCTTGAGCATTTTATATTGGCCCTTCTTGCCCTTTTTGCCAAGAGGTTCCCTTCCACAGCTGTTGCCTGAGCTTTCTGTTCATGCTGAGGTTGAAGTCTCCTGGTGGCTGGTACCATGGATCTGTCTCTCACCGAGTGGTGTGAACTAGGCCCTCCCTGGAGAAGAAACCTGGGTTCCCCAAGATATGTGATCAGTGCTGGGGCCCTGCCAGCAGGCGAGGGCATCCCAAGGCAGGTACTGGGCGTGGTGGCCACGGGGGCATAGGCTACCAAGGAGACAGAAGTGAACCTCACATCACCCTGCTTGGCCCTGGAGGATGGCTGGTTAGCCAGAGACAGGTAAGATTACTCAGGGAAGGAACAACCTAAGACAGGCACAGTCGCAGAGGGGCCATCAGGAGAGAACTTGGGGATCAATAGAGATGGGGTACAGACCCTCACCCCCCCCTCAACATTGCAGGGGCTTGAACCCTTGCCCTTTCTGAGGGAGGTCTCCTGCCCCCATGGCTGCTTCGCTTCCCATACCCAGCTCAGATCGAGACCCAAGTAACAGAGACTTGACCGACAGCAGCTGCTCTATACAGTATCTAAATCCACCCTAACACCGGGGATGCTCAGAGCCTACTCAAGAATGCAAATAATCCTTTCCACTAATATTTACAGGGTAAAACTAAGATTGTTGTTAGAGTATTACATTTGACAGTAAAATAGTAGTCAAGTTTTCAGATTAATTTAAATTGGCTAATTGAAATAAGTGAATATTCAAGAAAATTTAATTGTACTGCACAAAAAGTTGTTCCTAAAGTATTAACTAAAATTTCTATTAGTAGTTCATCACATGCTAAAATTGCTTAACATGCAATAAACATAAAGCAGTCATATTTTGTGCAAAAAAATTAAATTTTAAAGTTATCAAGACAGCATTATAAAAATTTTCCAAACGCCTCCTAATAATTAAACAAAAAAGTGGGGGGAGGGGGAATACTGGAGTAATATTGTGTAAGGAAAAATATCCTGTAAGTAAATTACAACTAGAAAAAAAATTTTTTACTTTGAAAAATAATTTTCATTTGTAATGCTAACAGCAAGACACCCATGAAAAATACACATTGTGTCAAGCCAAAGGAAAATCATTTGGGCAAAAATAAAAAGGATCCCAAATCAAATTTATAGAAAAAATTCCTTTACTAACTTTTGGTCGAGAATATGTTTGTATATTTTCAGAAAACAACTCTAAGATTATGTGGATTCCTACAATAGAGAGGAATTGACAAGAATGCTCCAGCTATGAAGACAAAAGCAGAAACAGTCCAGAGATGGAAAACGCTGATGGCACCTTGCCATCCTAACAGTCAGCAGCGTACGTCAATGAAGGTTGCCCAGGACCAAACCAGAGAGGGTCAGACCTGCATTGCCACCATTTGTCCACCATCCAGAACTGAAATACCATTGCTGACATGTACACTCAAAAAACTGTTGGACATTGAAACTGGGACTCAAAAAAAAATTGGCCCAGAAAGAAACTTACTACAGACTGATTCATTTACCTCTCAGCATAGCCATTGTTGCTTGTCTCATATTTTGTTCTTATATGTTTATTTCTAGTTTGCAGATGCAAGGTTTTTTAGAGAAAAAAAAATCTCTAAAAAGAAACGGGGAGATGCTGAAAACCGAACACTGTTTCACTAACAGAAAGATGTAGATAGGAAGCCCAGAAGGCTAGGCAACAACCTTAATTGCTCTAACCACTCACTGTTTAGTTGAGACATTGTTAGCTGAAACAGCCCCCACCTCTGTTTGTCTTATGTATTTTTGTTATTGGAAGTTCCTGCCTAAAGGCTATAGATGTATCCCATAGTCTCAATAAAAGGGATAGCAAGGCCAGAGCAGAGGGTATTCTTCCCACTAGAGGTAGGCTCCCACCTGGCCTCCCAATATTCTCAAATTAATACTTTTCTAGTCTCCTTTCATTTGTGTGTGGCCTCTTCCAGAACCCAAACCCTGAACGGGAACCCTGAACCACAGGGTTCATTCTACACATTCCTCCTGAGTGAAGAGCAGGAGCGAAGGAGTGGGCAGAACAGTGCAGAGCAGGTACACAGTGGGTGTGGAATGACCTCCCTCTCCCCTCCTCTCACGATGGATTTTCCCCAATAATTTTCTCCAGGACCTTTTCCTTTGTACTCTTATTCAGAGCCCTTATCCCTCTGCTGGCTCAAGTGAGGCAATGGCCTCATCACCTCTATAGAGTTGGCAGAAATAATAGTGAGCATGGCTAAAAGATGCCCCATTATCATCATCATCAACATCATCATCATCATCATCATCATCATCATCATCATCACTGACAGGATGAGGACAATCTAGCGGTTGCAACATGATGATGAGAAATATAAAGTTAGCTTAAACCTTCCCTGGGGGATTTTACATTAAACCCTGACACTTAAGATGGAATTAAAAAACCCAATTCCATTTTCCATTTTATTTTCTACTTTCAAAGTAGCTTTTTAATTACTGATAGTGATGAATTTGAGCCATATATTAACTTTAGTACCTCATTTCTTATCTGCTCATGTTCTCCAAAGCAATTTACTTTTCCAAAGCTATTTAATCAGTCCTCATAGGCAAGAAAAAGTGTGACTCATGTAGAGCACACACTATGCTACGGTCTGAATGTTATACTCCCCAAAGTTCATATGTTGAAATCCTAACCTCCCAGGTATCATTAAGTGAGCCCTTTGGGGTGCTTTAGGTCAGGAGGGTGGAGCCCTCGTGTATGGGATTAGTGCTCTTATAGAAAAGGCTCCAGAGAAATCCCTCACGCCTTCCACTCTGTGAAGACACAGCAAGGAAATAAAGCTGTGGGTCAGAAAGTGGGCCTTCACCAGAACAGGACCATGCTAGCACCTTGACCTTCGACATCCCGGCCTCCAGAATTGTGAGAAATAAATTTCTATTGTTTGTAAGACACCCGGTCTAAGGTATAGTAGCTCAAACAGACCAAGATAGTGATATTAATATTAGATTTGAAGAACTGGAAAGGCTTAAGAGACAAACTGGTAAATGGCGCTGGGGTAGGTCTCATTTGATATGAATTATAGTTATAAATCCCGAAATTTTACACAGAAACAGACACCTACTCTCCCTGACCTGCCTTCCCTTTGGTAAGGGTGAGTTTGGGTTCATCCAGAGTTGAAAGCATCATATTAAGTAAGAGAAGAAATAGAATGTGGTTCAATGCACAATGACATTTTCTAAAATTTAAAAATACTGAAAAAAAAATGATGCTACACATCTTTAAAGGCCATTCTCATACTTGAAGACATGCCAGGCCCAGTAGAATGGATATCTATGGAAGAGAGGCGAGAATGGCGACATGGGAAGAGAGGAGAGGGTGCAGATCAAGGACTGTGATGTGCTGTGAGCTCCTGCTACAAGAGGAACTTCCTTCTGGGCAAAGAGACCCACAGCAGGGAGAAGCCTTCGGCCCATCCCACCAAGGTTGACAGGACAGATCTCCCTGAAGAAATGGCATTGAATTGAGACTTGAAAGGTCATTGTAAACTGGCTTTTGTATCTAAATTCAGAGGCCTGCTCCCAGCCGCTGGGCTGGGCTGGCCTGTCAGGATGGCAGCCCCCTTCCTGTGTCAGCCACTCATCTCCTGCAGATGAGGCTCAACCTCCACTTCTCTATTCCCTCTTACGGTCAAAATCAGAAAGAAAAAAACATTTTTTTTTTAGATCTGGTTCAGATCTTTTTTTCATGTGTGTTATGTAATAGACATTATAAGCTCAAAGAGGTTTCTATCATCTAAGAACAATGATCTTTTCCCCACTGCCTTCTCCCCCCACATCACCCCACACACGCTCACAAGTCAATGATCCCCACCCCAGGTTTCACTCACCGTCCACCCCAGGTTAGTTCCTCTTTTGTAGTTAATGCAGCTCTGGCATTCAAATGGGTTTTGTGTTCAGCACATTCTGTCCTGTTTTCTGCTGGTATGTACGTGTTTGTGGTGTATGTACTGTTGCTCTAGGTTTGCATAGCCTGCCTCCTCAGCTAGAAAAACAAGAGAAATAAATACATGAGCCCTGTAACTTGAGCACAAGGATAATGTATTCAACCTCTCTTATTTCTCAAAATTGTTTGATACAATTTTAACCATATAAAGTGGACTTAATAAATGCCAAAAGAAGTAACTTTGTTTCCAATTTCCTTTGCCCTCGTATCTGGGTAGACATAGAAACAGTCACAATCATGAAAGAGAATTCCTGTGCAGTACCACAGCTCTTCCCAGACTGCTCCTGACCTACCCAATTACAGTTCGAACAGACCCCTGGTCCCTGCTCCTCCATCTGTGGCTCTTGTACAGGAAGTCCTTCCCAGGAGTCCGAGTGTGTGGTAAAGTGAGGAGAAATGCTTTTCTGTCAAAGGGAAGAACTCTCTTTAAAGCCAGAAGCCAGCTCCAGTCTTGTCTGTGGCTTGGGCCTTAATGGGAAGGCATCCTCCCCTGTGCCAATTCTTGCACACACACCTGAAAAAAATCAGCCCATTCTCACCTGGAGAGGCTCTGTCTCAAGTCAGGAGGAGCCCAGCCTGATTAGACTCACCAGCAGAGTCATCACCTAGGGAGCCCACCCAGAACCCATTCTGGAAGGGAAAAATGAGACAGGAAAAGCATCAACCTCTTCAGATGGGGCTTGTCCCAAAAGCATTCATTAAGTATATAACTTCCCGGCTTCCCCAGGATTGGATATTCCCCACATTGATAGCCAATCAAGACAGAGAAGTTTTGCATTATCAGGTGATGGGTAGAATACTTTCATAAAGTTGTGTTGTACCAATCAAGAATCGTAACCCTGCAGAATCACTGGCAATAGTTTAGGTGTGTGGGAAATGGGCTGGGAGAAAAAGAAAAAATATTCTACATAGTTGGTGGTCCTAGAAGGACTGCGAGATTGTTTTTATGTATCCTGGTGTCCTCATTTTGCACTGTCTGGGCCTGACCTGGCCAATGGGTCTCCCTTCCTATGGAGTGATTGACATTGTTAATTAAGAAGAAAGTAGGCTGAAACCGGTTTGGCTCAGCGGATAGAGCATTGGCCTGCGGGCTGAAGGGTCCCAGGTTTGATTCCGGTTAAGGGCATGTACCTTGGTTGCAGGCCCATCCCCAGTAGGGGGCGCGCAGGAGGCAGCTGATCGATGTCTGTCTCTCATCGATGTTTCTAACTCTCTATCCCTCTCCCTTCCTCTCTGTAGAAAATCAATAAAATATATATTTTTTTAAAAAGTAGGCAGCCCCACTGGTTGGCTCAGTGGTTGAGCATTGACCTATGAACCAGGAGGTCATGGTTTGATTCCCCATCAGGACACATGCCCAGGTTGCAGGCTTCATCCACAGTAGGGATGTGCAGAAGGCAACCGATCAATGATTCTCTCTCATTATTGATGTTTCTATCCCTCTCCCTCTCCCTTCCTTTCTTAAACCAATAAAAAATATATTTAAAAGAAGGCGAAGGAGAAGAAGGAGAAGAAGGAGAAGAAGGAGAAGAAGAAGAAGAAGAAGAAGAAGAAGAAGAAGAAGAAGAAGAAG
>JAAGEH010000192.1:63511-75059 GCA_011751065.1 Lasiurus cinereus | reverse complement strand
AGAAGAAGAAGAAGAAGAAGAAGAAGAAGAAGAAGAAGAAGAAGAAGAAGGAGAAGAAGAAGAAAAAGAGGAGGAAAAGGAGGAGGAGGAGGAGGAGGGGGAAGAAGAGGAGGAGGAGGAGTGGAAGGAAGAAAAAAGTAGGCAGCATTTTGAAGCACATTTTAAGAGGAGTTAGTGAAGGGATTATCAGAGGAAAAAAATAGAAGAGATTGGAAATAACCTAGAGAATATGATTTGCTCTAAACCAAACATGGCCACAAAAAGGGAGGGGGCTTGAAGAGAGGATTCTCAAGAGAATAAAATGTTGCAAAAATGTTCAAAAGGACAAAAGATAAGAAAGCATTATGGTATTTTATAACCAGTGAGGCACCAATAACCTTCGATGGGACATAGAGTGTTAAAGGTCAAAGCTATATCTCAAAAAAGTAGAAAGTAAATTGGAAATGAGGAGATGAAGTCAGTAGATATAAACAGTCTTTCACATTTTGGAAATGAAAAGAAGAAGATGAGACACTTGCTTGAGAGAAAAGCAACAGCAAACAAAATTACATTTATGATAGGAAAGACCTCTACATGTTTCTGAGGCAAGTGGAAGGCATCTGTAGACAGGAGATGTTGAAGATAAAAAAAGAGAAGAAGGGAGAAATTTTCCAAAAATGCTGAATGGCATCCAAGAATGAGAGAGATAGTCAATCTTGGAAACAAAAAAGGGATACGTGTTCAGATACAGGATTGAAGACAGGAAGATTTGGGATGAGAAGGAGGGAAGTAGGGAGGTTCCAGTCCTATGACTTCAATGAACTCACTTTATAATAAGGCAGGTTTTCTGCTAAAAGGAGCTGCAAGAAAATATATCTGATAACAAAGGAGAGCAAGACTCCTTTTTCACCAAGTGGTGTCAGTGCATTATCAGATATTTAGCATAGAGTACCTGTGCCCAGTATTATGGGCTGCACAGGGATGGAACAGACTATTCCTTGTCCTCCAGAAACTGGTAACTTGGGGGCAGTGAGAGGGAAACAACCCACCGTGATGTCAGGAAGAAATAAACTAACTGTGTAACGTCTGACATGCAGATAGTAATTCTAACTTAGTCTAGAAAGAGGTCATGATGAAGTTGATATTTGGTACAATTGGTATAACAAACAGAAATTTATAATTCAAAATACCCCGTACATGTGGACAACAGAGATGAAATAAACAGTTCAACAAAAAAGTTTACCAGGAATCCCTTAAAAGTTACTTTTGTTAACTTTCTTATTAAATTTATGGAAGTGACATTGGCTAATAAAATTATATAGATTTCAGGTGTACAATTTTATAATACATCATCTGTATATTGTATTGTGTGTTCACTATCCCAAGTGAAAATTACTTATTATCCACAATAAATAAATATATGTACACTACTTTCTTGAATGGGAGAAAATACAATCGAATTTATCTTCGCTTCCCTGAATGACTCAGGCCTTGATGGTTATGTAAGATGGGGTTATGATGGTAGCCAAGAGACCCAGAAATAACTGAATCATGCCTTAGTACATATGCTGGGATGCCCTTGGAAAAGGCCTACCCATACATTGTAATAACTAGTTGTAAATCAAAGGTACACCCTATTATTAGCTGGTCAAATCCCCGACACCCAATAGACTGTTTATGGTATCAGTAAGCTTCTCTGAAGCATGAGACCCCAAGCAAGATCTCATATGCCCTCTTAAATTCCACTAGCCAATTGTACATCCTGAAGGATTAAGAATGTCCAAGCAGCCCTTACCAGTATTGCTCAGTAATTAATGCATCATCCCACCCACCAAAGTGTTTGCTTCCTGATCAAGGGCATGTATTTGGGTTGCAGGATCTCCCCTCACCCTCAATCTCAGTGCATGTGGGAGGCAACCAGTCGATGTGTCTCTCTCTCTCATCCATGTTTCTCTCTCTTTTTCTCTTTCTCTCCTTCCCTTCCACTCTCTCTGATAAGCAATGAAAAATATATTCTCAGATGAGGATTAACAAAAAACAAAAAGAAAGAACATCCAAGCAGATGATTGAGTCATAAAAAGACTCTGTCCAAGACGGCAGAAATAGGATTCAGAAAAGAGAGGCAAAATGCAGCTATGTAACCTTTTGATGTACTGTGACCACCCCTCCTCACTCTTACTAAGCCTGTCCTGCCCTGAGATCTCACCAATCAGAGTAATTTCTTCAATCTTGAAGGGAAAAGTGGATGTTTTCGGCAGCCGGAAAATCTACAGCTGCAGCACACACTGAACAGCTCTGAGCCCCAGAACATCACTCCCCAATCAGCACAAACACTTGGATTCAGAGGAGCTCCACACACCATATGGAAAAGAGAGAGAGAACTACATAACCAGACAACCAGAGAAGAGAGACCATGGACAGACAAAGAAACAGCCTGCATATGAAAGAAAAGCAGGTATCACCAGAAAAGGAAGTAAACGAAATGGAGGCAAGCAACCTCCCAGAGCAGTGGTTCTCAACCTTCCTAATGCCGCAACCTCCAACCATAAAATTATTTTCATTGCTACTTCATAGCTATAATGTTGCTACTATTATGAACTGTAATGTAAATATCTGATACGCAGGATGTATTTTCATTGTTACAAATTGAACATAATTACAGCATAGTGATTAATCACAAAAACAATATGTAATTATATATTGTGAAATATTTATTTCTAATTACAAATAAATGAAATTTTGTCTTGAATCATGGTGTAGCATGGGTAACAGTCTTCATATGACAACAGTAAACTACATTGCTACATTTTGCTACACTGAGGAGTGGTGTGTTGGTTCCTAAGACCATGGGAAATAGGTGTTTTCCAATAGTCTTAGGCAACCCCTGTGAAAGGGTTGTTTGACTCCCAAAGGGGTCGCGACCCACAGGTTGAGAACCGCTGTCCCAGAGAAAGAATTCAGAGAAATGGTCATAAGATGGCTGAAAAGAATGGGAGACAAATTCGACAA
The DNA here is from genome assembly GCA_011751065.1 of Lasiurus cinereus. Lineage (NCBI taxonomy): Eukaryota > Metazoa > Chordata > Mammalia > Chiroptera > Vespertilionidae > Lasiurus > Lasiurus cinereus. The sequence goes on along the minus strand of JAAGEH010000192.1, from coordinate 72,071 downwards.
TATGAGTAAGAACCAAGAAGAAATGAAGAAAAACCAAGAAAAAAAATGAAAAATGACACCACTGCTGTAAAGAATTCAATAGAAAGCATTAAAAGTAGACTAGAAGAAGCAGAGGACCGCATCAGTGAGCTGGAAGACAAGGTAGGAAAAAATACCCAAGTATAGCAGCTTCTAGAAAAAAAAAATTATAAAGCAAGAGGGGAGCCTAAGGGAACTTTAAGATAACATGAAACAAAAAAATATCTGCATACTACAGGATCCAGAAAAAGAGGAAACAGCAAGGAATAGAAAAACTGTTTGAAGAAATAATGACAGAAAACTTTCCTGATACGAGGAAGAAAAAAACCATACAAATTCAAAAAGCTCACAGAATCCCAAGCAAAATGAACCCCAAAAGACCGACACCAAGGCACATTATATTGCTTGTACCCAGCAAGGCTTTCAATCAAAATTGAAGGTGAAATTGGGAGCTTCACAGACATAAAAGGACTAGGGGAAGTTATTACCACCAAACCAGCAATGCAAGAAATGTTAAAGGGTCTGCTGTAAAAAAAGAAATAAGGAAGTGAAGAAGATACACAGAGGTAATGAACAAAAATGGCGACAGATAAGTACCTATCAATAATAACTTTAAATGTAAATGGATTCAATGCTCTAATCAAAAGACATAGGGTAACCGATTGGATAAGAAAACATGATCCATATATCTGCTATCTATAAGAAATGCACCTAAGAAAAAAGAGATGCATATAGACTGAAGGTGAAAGGATGGAAGATGGTTTTTCAGGCAAATGGAAATGAAAAACAAAGCTGGGGTTGCAATAGTTATATCTGACAAATTAGATCTCAAAGTGAAGGACAGAACAAGAGATAAAGAAGACCACTTCATAATATTAAAGGGAACAATCCAACCAGAAGAAATAACTCTGGTAAACATATACGCACCCAATATAGGAGCACCTAAATACATAAAAAAAACTCCTGGAGGATATTAAGGGAGAGACTGACAGCAATACAATCATAATAGGAGACTTTAATACCTCACTGTCACCACTGGACAAATCCTCTAAATAAAAAAAACATTCTTTAAGCAAAAAAAAAATCAATTCTAAATGACTCACTAGACCAAATGGAATTAATTGACATCTTCAGAACATTTTACCCCAAAGCCACAGAATATACATTCTTCTCAAGTGCACATGGGTCATTTTCAAAGATAGACCATATGTTGGATCATAGGAAAAATCTCGTCAAATTCAAGAAGATAGAAATCATATCAAGCATCTTCCCAGATCACAGTGGCATAAAACTGGAAATCAACTACAATAAAAACAATATAAAGAAATCAACACATGAAGACTAAACAGCATGCTATTAAACAATGACTGGGTAACCAGAGAGATCAAGGAAGAAATAAAAAACATCATGGCAACAAGTGACAATGACAACACAACAATACAAAATTTTATGGGACACAGTGAAAGCAGTCTTGAGAGGAAAGTTCATAGCCCTACAAGCCTACTGCAAAAAACAAGAAACAATGGTAATAAATTACCTAACCCTACAACTCAAAGAGCTAGAAAGAGAGCAACAAGAAAATCCCAGTGTAAGTAGAAGGAAGGAAATAGTAAAGATCAGATTGGAGATAAACAACATGGAGACCAAAGAAACAATTCAAAAGATCAACAAAACCAAGAGCTGGTTCTTTGAAAGGATAAACAAGATTGATGGACCTCTAGCCAGGCTCACCAAGAAGCAGAGAGAAGACCCAAATAAACAAAATCAGAAATTAAAGAGGAGAAATAACAACAGACCCCACCGAAATACAAAGGATTGTTAAAAAAATACTATGAACAACTCTATTCCAACAAATTGGGCAACCTGCAGAAAATGGACATATTCTGAGAAAAAAATAACCTTCCAAAACTCAATCTGGGAGAATCTAAACATCTTAATAGTCCAATAACTTGTTATTTTAAATATTGTACAGAGCTATTATTAATGCATTTTTTGGGTAAACCTTAAAAATTGCCCAAGTATTGACATTAAGTACATCAAACCACAACACAGTATCATTGGTATATTAAACTTTTGCTCTTCATGCATTTGTAATTTCATTTTCTTTTTAAATATAAAATTTTGCTTTTGTTACAACTAAAGTAAAATTCTTCAGTGCTAATGTGTTATATAAAAACAAAAGAGTATGCTTTGTTGAAAGAAATTTTTCTTTCATAGAATGTGGTTTGTTGTCATCCTTTTTCGGTTCTTAAAGTTTTATTTTTTAAATAAGATGCAACTTCAAATTTCCTTTGCATCAAGGTGTATGCAAAACATTGATGCAGTGCATCACAAAATGAAAGTTTATATTTAATGAGGAGATGCTGTACTTTTTAGTGTTTTTTGGAAAAGTTACATTTAGATCTATTCTGAAGCTGTTCATTTTTAACAAATAAAATGTTACAGGTTTCACATGAAAAAAAAAAAAAAAGCTTCCAGCAAACAAAAGCCCAGGACCAGATGGCTACACAGTAGAGTTTTACTAAACACTCAAGGAAGAATTAAAACCTATCCTCCTCAGACTATTCAAGAAGAAGGAACACTTCCAAACACCTTCTATGAAGCCAGCATCACCCTAATACCAAAACCAGATAAAGACAACACAATGAAAGAGAATTATAGGCCAATATCTCTCATAAACATAGATGCCAAAATCCTCAACAAAATTCTAGCAAATCGGATCCAGCAGTACATCAGAAAGATCATACACCATGACCAAGTAGGATTTATCCCAGGAATGCAAGGATGGTACAATATCCACAAATTAATAAACATGATATATCACATAAACAAATTGAGAGATAAAAATCCCATAGTCATATCAACTAATGCAGAAAAAGCTTTTGACAAAATTCAACACCCTTTCTTGATAAAAAAAAAAGAAATTCTCAGCAAGATGGGAATAGAAGGATCATACCTCAACATCATAAAAGCCATATATGATAAACCCACAGCTAACATCATACTCAATGGGCAAAAACTAAAACCATTTCCCCTAAGAACAGGAACAAGACAAGGATGCCCACTCTCACCACCCCTGTTTGACATAGTACTGGAAGTATTAGCCATTGCAATTAGACAAGAAGAAGAAATAAAAGGCATCTAAATTGGAAAAGAAGAAGTAAAGTTGTCCTTATTTGCAGATGACATGATACTGTACATAAAAACCCAAAAGATTCCATCCAAAAACTAATAGACTTAATAAATGAATTTGGCAATGTAGCAGGATACAAAATTAATGCCAAGAAATCTGTGGCCTTTCTATACACCAATAGTGAAATTACAGAGAGACTAAAAAAGCGATCCCATTTACCATGGCACCAAAAAAATTAAGATACTTAGGAATAAACCTAACTAAGGAGGTAAAAGACCTATATGCAGGAAACTACAGGACACTGAAAAAAAGAGATAGAGGAAGACGTAAACAGATGGAAGAGGATACCATGCTCCTGGATTAGGAGAATCAACATCATTAAAATGCCCATACTACCCAAAGCAATCTATAGATTCAACGCACTACCCATTAAAATACCAACGACATATTTTACAGACCTAGAAAGAACTTTTCCAAGATTCATCTGGAACCAAAAAAGACCCTGAATAGCCACCGCAATCCTGAGAAAGAAGAATAAAGTAGGCGGGATCTCAATACCAGATTTCAAGCTATATTACAAAGCAGCTGTTCTCCAAACAGCCTGGTACTGGCACAAGAACAGACATATAGACCAATGGAATAGAATAGAGAATCCAGATATCCAGCCAAACCACTATGCTCAATTAATATTTGACAAAGGAGGCATGAATATACAATGGAGTCAAGACAGTCTCCTCAATAAATGATGTTGGAAAAATTGGACAGATACATGCAAAAAAAATGAAACTAGACCACCAATTTACACCATACACAAAAATAAACTCCAAATGAATACAGGACTTAAACATAAAATGGGAAACCATAAAAATACCAGAGGAATCCACAGGCAGCACAATCTCAGACATATGCCGAAAGAACTTCTTCACTGATACTGCTCCAAGGGCAATGGAAGCTAAAGAAAAAAATAAACAAATGGGACTACATCAAAATAAAAAGCTTTTCCACAGCAAAAGAAACCATCAACAAAACAGCAAGAAAGCCCACTGTATGGGAGAACATATTTGCAAATGTTATCACTGATAAAGGTTTAATCTCCACCATCTACAGCCAACTTATACAACTTGATAGAAGGAAGATAAATGATCCAATGAAAAAATAGGCAACGGACCTAAATAGAATCTTTTTGAAAGAAGATAGAAGGAAGACCAAGAGACCCATGAATATAAGCTCAAAGTCGCTAATTATCTAAGAGATGCAAATCAAAACGACAATGCGATACCATCTCACACCTGTTAGGATGGCAATCATCAACAAATCAACAAATGACAAGTGTTGGCGAGGTTGGGGAGAAAAATTAACCCTCGTGTACTTCTGGTGGGAATGCAGACTGGTGCAGCCACTGTGCAGAACAGTATAGAATTTCCTCAAAAAAACTAAAATGGAACTTCCATTTGACCCAGCAATCCCACCCTTAGGAATATATCCTAAGAAACTAGAAATACCAATCAGAAAGGATTTATGCATCCCTATGTTCAGAGCAGCACAATTTACAATAGCTACAATTTGGAAACAGCCTAAATGCCTGTCTGCAGATGAGTGGATCAGAAAACTATAGTACATCTACACAGTGGAATTCTATGCTGCCATAAAGAAGAAGGAATTTGCAGCAACCTGGATGGAACTGGAGATCATTATGCTAAGTGAAATAAGGCAATCAATGAAAGAAAAATACCACATGATCTCACTCATTTATAGATAATAAAGAACATTATAAACTGATGAACAAAAAGATAGATACAGAGGCAGTAAAGTATCAAACAGACTGTCAAATTACAGTGGGAAGGTTAGGGAGAGGTGGGGTAGATAAGAGATCAACTGAAGGACTTATATGCATGCATATAAACATAACCAATAGACACAAGAATCTGGGGGTTAGAGTATGCATGGGATTGAGGGGAGGTTATGGCAATTATGTATACATGTAATACATTAATAAAAAATTTTAAAAAGAATAATTTCTTCTCTTGAAGATCATGACAGATAAGAAAAAGATGGGGAGGTGTGGAAAACATCAGTATTCACCAGCTTCCTATACTTCTTCAGCACATGGGGAACTGTACCTCCTAGCCTCCTGGGACTGTGACACTACCTCTAGCCAATGGTTAGTGAACAAAAGATTCTTGGTCAAAAAAATTAACTACTGTTGCACGATTCTTCTCTTCTTGTCCCAAGTCAACCAAGGAGGCCTTGTGTTGAAATATGGAATCAGAATACAAAAGCGGTCTAATGGGCTGAATCACCCAAAGCTACAAGAGATGCTGTATAAATGGGAGATAACTTTTGCTTAATTAAGGCACTGGGGGTTGTTTGTTACCACAGTCTGGCCTAACTTGACCTAATAAAGGACAGGAATAAGAATGTTGAGCGCCCCTATCATATCCCTCAGGTAAATTTGATTATTCATGAATGAGGTCTGACCACAGGCCAGAAAACAGTAGACACTGCAGGGCACAGGATGGTGACTGTGAGTGCTTCCAGATGTGTACTGCTCCCATTTGGGAGGCCATGTATGAAGCTGGAGAAAGGGCGATAGACAGAGGAGCTCAAGCCACTGAGTTTTAACTTCCTCCCTTCTTCCTCCCCACACCTACTTTACTCTTTCCTGTTATCTTAGCTCATTTGGCTGTGAAGAGAAACATTTGACTTGAGGCTTCGTGAATGAGGTTATCAGAAGCTGTAAAAGCCTGGGAGCAGATGAGGCATAAAGTCTACACCTTTTCTCTCCCTGCAGGTATTAAGTACCCTGGATGGGATTTTTGCAGCTGCTCTCAGAGATGAGAGAGACAGGAGAAGAGGAGAAAGGATGAGGCCAGAGAACTTGAGATTAAGTGGAGGCTTGTATTTGGATTTAGAGGGAGGAGAAGGAGTTGTCAGATGTCAGCTGGGGCGGTGAGGGAGATTGGAGGACAGGGATACTGCCTCAGAAAGTTAGGAGGCCTGCTCTTTCTTCCTTCCAGGGTGAATATTTCCAAGGCCCATAAACACTAAGCTTGGATCTGCCTACATCATAATAACTAACATTTGCTGTTTGCTCATTATTTGTCAGTTTTCTAAACACTATATGAAAGACAGACAGGAAGATAGGGAATCATCCTAACAACAATTCACAGTAGGCTCTACTATGAGCCCCATTTTACAGATGAAGTAACAAAAGGATGAACCAAAGGTCACATATCTAGTAAGTTCAGAGGCTGTGCTCATTCCATTGCACTGTATTTCTTCCTTGGGGAAGCTTTATTTGTAAACCTGAGCGTCTCAGCAATAAGATGCACAAGGGGGAAAATAACAAAAATGTTATTATAACCCTTTGGTGTTAGGACAGAGCTCTATCACATCCTGTCTCACAAAAGGAAGCCGGTGGGGAGCAGGAAGGGGTAGGGCTGTCTGCAGAAACTAAAATGAGAAAGCAATGCCAGCCTGGGAGGCCCCTTGCCAATGGCCTCTGATACATGTTGAGTAAATTAATGTATTTGATTGGTCCAGTTTGAAGCTTTGTTGAATCATTTTCCATGCTTGGTGTCAATGTCTACAGTGGGAGGATCTGGGCTCCCAGACTTATCAGAGAGACTATAGAGCTCTGGGAGGCAGCAGCAAAGGAAGAGGTTGCGGCCTGGTTCCTTCCTCCCACATTTTTGTGTTCCTGTTCTCCTTGGAAACAAGGTGGAGCATTTCAATCTTCTCATCCTGTCTGACTTTAGCCAAGAGCCCTCCCTAACGCTTTCCTGGGATGATTTGCTCCAGCTCATAATTTGCATCTCTTTCTCTTTTTCACTCCATTCTCTAGAGTGAAAGAAGTTGGTGACAATAAATAATTCTCCCTATTATCTAACCCAACCACCCCTCCAATTGCTATTTAGGTGACTTTAAATTTGAAATAAACTGTTCATTTAATAATTGGAATTATCTTTTATTCCTCTTTAAATTTCTGGGCTTTAAGCTTTCCTAGGGATAACTCTTTTACAATGTTCTCTATTTCTTCTATGGAATTTTAATGTAGATTGCTTTGGGTATGTTATATGTTTCAAGATAATTATTCATTTAATTCATACAATTGAACAAAATGGTCTTTTTTTATTTTCCTGTATTAATTTTGTCATTGCCATTTCTCATTTTCTCAACTTGCAACATCTTTACTGTTTTTCATGATTAGGTTTATCTTACAGAAAAAAAATTTAAAGTTTGAATTAAGGTATTCCACTGTTCTTTAATTTTCAATGCTCTAATTTCTGCTATTATCTTTATTACCTGCTTTCATTTGATTGACTTTGTTGTTCTTCTCACTTAATCCACCTGGCTTAAATTCTTTCCTTTTGCTGAAGCCATGAATTCTCCTCTGAATACTGCTTTAAACTATATCCCAAAAGTTTTGAAATAGGATTCTTAATTGTCATTTTTCTAGACAAAATTTAGTTTATTTTTTTTAAATTTTATCTCTGGCCCAAGAGAGACCATTTCTTTAAGTTTTTATGTGGGAGAGCACTTATCTTTTCTGGTTTTATTTGTGAAAAGCATTTATTGTTTCTGATTTTATTATTATTAACTAGATTGTTCCATTATGGTCAGAGAATAGTATCTATATCATTCCTACTTTGGGAAATTTACTGAGGTTTTATGTGCCACAATATATAGTCTATTTTTATTAAATGTTGTTGGAACTTGAAAAGTTATATTCTCGATTTTCAATAAAGAAACTTTAATATATACTTATCAGATCTAATTTTTATTATGTTAGTAATATCTTCTACATCCATACTTATTTTTTGTTTACTTGATCTGTCTGATCTTGAAAAAAGTGAATTAAAGTCACCTATTAGAACCTTTGTGAATATTTCCTGTAGCTACCTTAATTTCTGCTTTATGAGAATTGCTATGTGCTATTTAGAACTTATATATCTCTTATTCATTATAAATGTTGCACTTTATATTATAAAGTACCTTCTTTGTTTCTCTGAGTTTTGGGAGGTTTGAGTTTCACTTTGTTTAGTAACTTTGCAACCTCTGCTTCCTTTTTGTTTGCATTCTCTTATGATGCCTTTACCCATCATTCTGTTTGTTCAATAAGTGAGCAAATCTTCCTGACACATTTTATTTTAGGTGTGTCTTTTGTATATTGCACATTGCAGAGTTTTTTTCATCTAATTTAGAAATGTTTTTACTTTATAGATGAGTTAAGCCAATTTACAAATATTGTATAGCAAACAGGTTGTGTAAATTAGAGATTGTTATTTTGTCAATTATGATTTTTACATAAGTATTTCTTTTTTAAAACCTTTCACTGTGTCTTTTTTGTGTTTTTTTAAACTGAAATTTTTTAGATATTTAAGAAGTTGTATGTGTTGGGGCTGTCTT
>JAAGEH010000192.1:27180-63111 GCA_011751065.1 Lasiurus cinereus | reverse complement strand
ATATATATATATAATATGCTAAGTGCCCTTCCACCTGTCTGACCAGTCTCTATGACACCAGGCTGAGGAACCTCACCTGCTGGAGGGACCCCACTCACTCCACAGACTATAGGGAGGGACTGCAGGAGGTTGGCTTCAGGGCACATCCAGCCTGTCTCACCCAGTCCCACCCCATCAGCCACCTTCTAATTAGTTGCCTTTCAATGTGCATGAATCCATGCACTGGGTAGATAGATAGATAGATAGATATCCCTAAGTCACCTTTCTACTAGTAGCCCTGATGCACGCTAACCATCAGGGGCAAATGCTCAATGCAAAGGCCTGGAAACATGGAACAGTCTGATGAATTTCAGAGGGAAGTGGAGAAAGGGGAAGGTAGGAAGAAATTAACCAAAGATCTTATATGCAGATTTGTGCACTGGTGATCTCCCTCAGCCTGGCCTGTGGGGATTGGGCCAAAACCAGCATCTGACATCCTCTGAGGGGTCTCAGATTGTTAGAGGGTGCAGGCCAGGCCAAGGGACTCTATTGGTGCACAAATCCCTGCACTGGGCCGCTAGTTAATAAAGAAGAATACTAGAATACTTTGTGTTTTGTGTACTCACAACTGTAAACCTACTTTCACCCCACCTTGTATTTGTAATGTTTAAAAAGAACAAGGAATTTAGGGAGTTGTTATTGGTAAAACTAGGGAGCAAGACACATGTATGCTTAAGTGAACATTAAATTTCTCTGTAAGGATAAGCATAGAGCTCCAAGCAGGGATGGCGACCGGCACATTGGCAAACCATGGGGATGGCAAACCATGGGGAGGAATGGGAGTGGGGCTTTCCTCTATGCATCGTTTGGTGCCTTTTGATTTTAAACCGCATCAACAAATTGCCTATTCAATACATTGTATCTTTTTTAAAAGACTAGTGGGAGGGTAAGTGGATGCAGGAAGTATAGGCAACAGCCTCTGCCGAGTTTGTTTTAAAGCTGGCAGAGTCCACCTCCTCCTAGCTCCGTGGCCCAGGAAGTTAGTACATGGAATTGGGGGGTGCAATTCCTGCCCTTCAGAATTATCTTGAAGATAAAATAAGAATATATATCAGGCACAGCACAGCAGTAGCATACAGGAAGGACTCAATAAATGATTATTATTGTTCTTGAATTATTTATAATTCATGAGTCCATAAAACTGTTGAAAACTCAGGCTTTCCCAGAACCACTAGATGGCATCAGAATCAAATAAAGGGGTGCTCCTTTCACTAGCTGAACACCCAAAACAGAGGAGATATTTGTTTTCCTTATTCCCTAGTCCTTTCCCTCACATCCCACAATTCCACACTTCTCCTCTGCATTCACCACTCGGCTGGGGTACAAGGGACTTGAAGTTCAATGATGAACAGGGCAGAGGAGGTAGAGGTTGTTTTGGCTCCTAAAGTTCCCCCTTTCCTTTGTAACGAGTGAAACATGACTGAGTGGGAAAGATACTGAAGGTCAGTGACAAAAAAGGAAATCACATGGTGTTGGGGGTAGGCGGGGTAAATGAAGAGAACTAGAACTCTGGGAACCCTGTGCTAAACAGACCACACCTGTAGGGTTTGTCTGTCAAGACTGACTGCCTTGAATGTCGGGAAACATTCTTCTGTGTCCCTGACATAGGTGTACCTGGGAATTTGTCCTCAGATAAATTTGGGGGCATCCTAAGATCCTACAGTCTGCTGCAGCTTCCTGCACTGCCATCGGTGCTCCATTTTTCCTCCGGCTCTATCGCTGCTGAGCTGTGGTTTCTGGCCACTTTCCTTTCTGGGTTTAAAGTGTTATGAGTCTGTGGGTGCAGTTGCAGTGAGGACGCTACAGAATTTTAACAGATCTTCTTCATGAGAGCTCGTTTCCACAGGTTGGGAGGTCCAGGAACTATAATTCTCATTGTATAAATGCAGGAAGAACTTTTGGTGGGCGGGGGAAGGAATCAGGCTGGCCTGCGTCTCTCCAAAGCCATGTTTCACCCTCATGATGCCCAGGAGCCCGAGCTGTGGCACTGCGGGCGGGCAGCCAGGGTTCTTCCCATCCCGCTGCCTAGTTTCCAGGCAGAAAAGAATCTGCAGCAGAAACCCTGGCCAGCTCACTGCCAGCTCTGGAAAGTACCTGCTGTTTCTGGGATGTGAAAGTTTCTGCTTCCTAGAATAGGAGCCTTCACAGGTAGCCCCTCCCAGTAACCAGAAATGTGTACAGCTCTGCATTTCATTGGTTGGTTCCTTTAGGGAGGACCGAGAATGAGGACAGTGGAAGAAAGAGATGTTTTCACTTACCCAACAGACATGTAGTTTTGTCTACAATGAATCAAGACCTGTGCCAGGTAGTGATAAGAGCTTATTATGATACATGGCCTAGTGTGGGCTCTGAGTCAGGCCTGGATTCAAACTCCGGCTCCACTGTGTAAGCTTGCGGAAGTTATTTAATCTCTTTGAGACAGCTTCCTCATCTATAAAATGGAGATAATACCCACCTCATAGGATTGAGAATAAGGATTCAAAATTACAACATGTGAAAAACACTTGGCATAGTTCCTATTCACAATAAACATATAAACAGCAGTTATTATCCATTTTTTATTAACATTGTTAATTATGGAACTGAGCTCTGCCCCTCCGTACCCTGGCTCCCAAACTACCAGATGCTGGTGGGAATGGGGAAGGACACAGAGGGGCAAGCTGGGGAATATTTATGTCCCTTCGGCTACTCTAGCTCTCAAAGAACAGATAAAAGACTAGCAGGATAGCCGTCAAAAAAGTAGCTATGCGGGAAGTGAAACAGAAGTCAGACCTACTTCTCTATGCGAATGTGTGTTGCTTAGATCACAAGAAAAGTATTTTAAAATACATTTATTCTGCATAGTACCCTGCTCGGCACCAGGTACTGCGCTGCTCTTCAAGGAAATACTAGGCACTGCGCTGCTTTTCAGGGAAATAAGGTGGCTGGGCAGACAGCAGCCCCCTCTGCAGACAAAGTGGTCCAAATCTGCATCACGGGGCAACCGGCTGCTAGGAGGTGCAGCCCAGGAAGCTCAGAGAGCACAGCTCATCCGAAGGCGGCGTGGAGGGTCAGTGCCGGGCCTCAGCCCTCTGAGCCCTCCAAGCCCTCCAGCTGCTGCGCCAGGCGGGAGTAGAGGTCCTGGCCCACCCGGAGCTGCTGGGGCTCCAGCAGCTGCCCCTGCCGCAGCACGAGGACCTGGTCGGCACGCTGCACCGTCTGCAGCCTGTGCGAGATCACCAGCACCGTGCGGTCCCTGCGGCAGCGCCAGTCCTGCAGCTGCGGGGTCACAGCATCAGGAGGGCGCCGCCCCCCTGGCCCGCCCCCTGCGGTTTAGGGTACCGAAGGCGAGAAACCCAGGAGGCCGGAGAGGGGCCCACAAAGGGCTGCACTGCCTCCTCAGCCACAGGCCTCAGCGTGGGAAAAGCCCATTCGGGACTGGCCCACAGCACCACATGCTCCGTCCTCCCCCCACCCCATACACACAAGAAGACACATTGCCCTCCGCCCGGCACTCACCGCCTGTTCGCACTGCACGTCCAGGGCGCTGGTGGCTTCGTCCAGGATGAGCACGCGAGGGTCCCGCACGAGGGCCCGGGCAATGGCCAGGCGCTGTTTCTGCCCCACGGCCAGCAGGTTCCCCTTCTCCCCTACGTCTGAGAGGCCAAGAGACACCCGTCTTCACAGACAAGTGACCACGACCCCTCCCACAAGCCGGGACCGGCACAGCTGGCATGTCCCTGGTACCGCAAGGAGCCCTGGGCAAGGGCGAAGAGGGGTGGCACCGCTGGGCTGCCCTGGAGCGCCTGGTGCTGGGAGGTGCCCCGGGGGCTCAGCGGAGGGCAAGGGAGCAGAGGCGGTGGAGTCACAGGGGCACCGCCCTCACCCCAAAATCAGCTCCCGCTGGTCCAGACGGAGGTACCTGAGTGCAGTCCATGCGCCATGTCCTTGATGAACTCATCGGCCTGGGCCGCGCGGGCAGCCGCCATCACCTCCTCGTCACTGCAGCGCTGCAGCCCGTAGGCGATGTTGTCCCTCACGGAGCCCGAGAACAGCACAGGCTCCTGCCCGACCACAGCCACCTGTGCGGGGGGCGGGGGCGGCGTGGCACCTCGCGGGGTCCTCCCTCCTCCCTGAGTGTCTCGCGGGGCCCCGTGCCCTCTGCACCCCCCCCCCCGCCTCCAGCCCTTCCTCCCACACACCTGCCGGTGCAGGTAGCGGTGCTCGTACTGGGCCAGGGGCTCCCCGTCCAGCAGCAGCACCCCCGCCGTGGGCTGGTACAGGTTCTGCAGCAGGGCCGCCACCGTGCTCTTCCCAGAGCCGTTGGGCCCCACCAGCGCCGTCATCTGGCCGGGGCGCAGGGTGAACGTCAGCCCCTGGGAAAGCAGGAGAGACTAAGGGCTGCCCGCCCCCCTCCGGCCCCTTCTTTCCCGCAGAGGCCAGGCCGCCCCTCAGCAGCAGCTGATCCAGCTCTGAGGCCTGGTCCCCAGGCAGCGGGGCAGGGGCCGGCCGGCGGGCACCTTGAGCACCGGCTGGTGGGGACGGTGGGGGTACGCGAAGCAGACATCCCGGAATTGCACCAGGCCGCGCAGCGCGGGCGGCTCCAGGGTCCCCGGCGGAGGCAGGTTGGGCTGCCGGTCCAAGTAGTGGAACACCTTCTCCGCGGCACCCACGTTGCTCAGCATATCCCCGTACATGTACACCAGGGCCTGGGAGACAGGAGGGTAGGCTCAGCCCCCCAGAAACCAGCCTCTGCTGCTCATGACGCTCTGCCACGCCCCCAGCCCCCAGGCACACTCCCCTGGTCCAGAAAAGTGTCCACCTTTGAAGATGTGCTTCAGCTGATCTACAAGCCGCACCCATGCCCCCTGTTCCCGCCTGGTTCCTAGTCCCCCTGCCGGGTGTGCTGGTGCAGAGGCCTGCCCAGGAGACAGGGCCGTCCTTAGAGGGACACCGTGCCCACCGCGGCGCCTCCCACATCCTCCACACACAGAAGGTTCTACAAATGTCTAGGAAATTTAGCCCAAGATGAAGTGACGAGCTATTTCTGAATCCTGGTAAGTCCAGGGAAAGAGCTACACGCTCCTTCTGCCTTTTCTAGTCACACTGCACGGCTGGGCACCAAGCAGTCGAGGGGAAGTCCGTCCAGCGGGCATGTGATGGGATGGCAGAGTCACTGCTTTGCAGCCCCAATAAGTTCGTGGCTTTATCAAGCCTGCGGCTGATGCACCACAGCTCCCCCCGAGCGAGAATGTAATGCATACACACATACACGCACTACATGTATGAAGCAAGCGCAGACTGACCACTGACTGTATTTGGTGAATTTTAGGAATCACTGTTAATTTTTCAGGTCCAATAATGGCTTTGTGGTTATATATATATATATATTTCTTAACATACTTTTTAAATTCATTTCAGAGAGGGAGAAGGAGAGAGAGAGAAAATCATCAATGATGAAAATCATTGGTCGGCTTCCTCTTGCACGCTCCTCCTCCCCCACTGGGGATCAACCCTGCAACCTGGGCATGTGCCCTGACTGGGAATTGAACTGTGACCTCCTGGTTCATAGGTCCATGCTCAACCACTGAGCCGTGTCAGATGCACTATATTTTTAATGTTTATATTTTAAAAACACAATTGAAATATTTATATATGAAATTATATCTTGGATTTTCTTCAAAATACTGTGGGTGGGGGAGGAAGGGAGAGTGCAGATGAAACAAGGTAGGCATGAACTGATTCTTGTTAAAGCGGGTGATGGGTACATGCGGTTCATTAAAGTCTGTCCTTGGGGAGGGTGGGAGGGTATGTTTTAAATTTTTCATAACACAATGAGCTGGGATTTTGTTTTGTCTTGTATTTTTAAGGAGAACCAATAAATCCCAAGGCCCAGAGGCCAGAGAGAAAACAGGGGGACAGAGAGAGCATGCTTGGCTGCTGACCCACCTGCACGTGGTGGCCCACGTCCTCCTGGAACAGCAGAAAGGAGAGCAGCCCGCCCCGTGTGAGGTCCCCCGCCAGGATCTGCCGCAGCCCGAAGCTCAGCATCAGCACCTGCATTGCCAAGTGCAGCATCTGGGAGGGAGAAGAAAGGTGGGGCTGAGACAGACTTCTCCCCCGACACCCCCTGTCCCCAGCCCTTCCCTCCAGTTCCAGCACCTACCCTGCCCTGTCCCTACCACAGGGAGCTGCAGGGACCCCTGGAGGTTTCCAGCCCTGCCCCCAGGCACTCCGCTCACCCTCCGGAAGAGCAGATAGAGGGCCCTTTCCAGGTCTCGTTGCCACCACAGCTTCCGGCACCGTTCCAGGGCCTCCTCATAGCGACAGGCCTCAAGTTCCTCAGCCCCAAAACTGCGCACAGTCTTCAGCCCTCCAACTGCCTCCCGCACCACCTGCCCTGCCTGTGCCACCGCATCCTGGATCTCCAGAAGCACCGCCTGGAAACGGGGGAGATGCAGGGGTTCGCATGCAGAAGGCCACATCCCAGCCCCGGATACTCCCAGCCTACTCAGGAACACAGCTGTCTTCTTTCCCTCTCCCTTGCATTTCCCGGAGGAAATGTGTGAGGAGGGAGGGAACAAGGGAGCAAGCACCCTCGTGCTGGTGAATGTGTGTGGGTGGGGGGACACACTATTTCTCTTCACTTTAGCTCATTCACACCCTCTGCCCTCTGTCTGAACAAGAGAGGTGGAGTCGGTTCCCAAGGAGCCACTGATACTTAATAGAAGGTGGAGATGTAACTTAACATGGACCAGAGACCAACCGCTGGTCTGACCAACCACTAGTATGGCTCAGCAGTTGAGTATTGATCTATGAAACATTAATGATGAGAGAGAATCATTGATCGGAGTGTCCATCCTCAGTAGGGAGCCTGCAGGAGGCTTCCGATCAATGATTCTCTCTCATCATTAATGTCTTCCTCTCTCTCTCTCTCTCTCTCTCTCTCTCTCTCTCTCTCTCCCTCCCTCCCTCTCCCCCTCTGAAATCAATTTTTTAAAAAACTTTACTTTTTCATAGACCAAAGACCTACACCTAAGAGCTAAAACTATAAAACTCTTAGAAAAAAACACAGGGAAATCTCAGGACACAGGATTTGGCAATTGTTTCTTAGATATGACGCCAAAAGCACAAATAACAAAATAAAAAATAGACAAATTGGACTTCATCAAGGTGAAAAACTTTTGTGCATCAAAGGACTCTATCAATAGAGTGAAAAAGAAATACACAGAACTGGAGAGAACATTTGCTTATCACTGATGAAAGGATAGAACACAGGATATACACTGGAATTTTGACCACTTTCATCCAAGTTTCTCCTACAACTCAACAATTTAAAAACAACCCACTTTTATTGATTTTTTTTTTATTTTTGATTTTTTTTACAGAGAGGAAGGGGAAGGGATAGAGAGTTAGAAACATCGATGAGAGAGAAACATCGATCAGCTGCCTCCTGCACACCCCCCACTGGGAATGTGCCCACAACCAAGGTACATGCTCTTGACCAGAATCGAACCTGGGACCCTTCAGTCCACAGGTCGACATTCTATCCACTGAGCCAAACCAGCCAGGGCAACAACCCACTTTTAAAACGAGTAAAGGACTTGAATAGAAATTTCTCCAAATACAAAGATATAAAAATAGCCAATAAGCACATGAAAAGATGCTTGACAACACTAATTATTAGGAAAATGCAAATCAAACCACAGCGAGATATCATCTCACAGTTATTAAGATGGTTGTTCTCTTTAAGTAATATATAAATACACGTTATTCAGCCATTAAAAAATGAAATCTACCTTTTGTGATAACATGGAGTTTGATAACATGCTAGGTGAGATGTCAGAGAGGGCAAAGGAAAACTGTAAGAGCTTCATTTGTAAGTGAAATCCAAAAAATAAATTTAAAAACTCCAAATTCAAAGAAAAGGAGATCAGATTTGTGGTTACCAAAGGCAGGTGTGGTGGGCAGGAAACTTGGATGAAAGTGGTCAAAATTCTAGTCATAAGATAAATAAGTGCAAGGAATGCAATTTTTAAAAATGCATAAGTTTTGGCCAGGATGTGGAGAAATTGAACTCCCTGTGCATTGCTGATGGGAATGTAACATTGTGCAGTCGCTGTGGAAAACAGCATGGTGGCTATTCAAAACATTAAAAATAAAGTTACCTTGCAATCCAACCATCTACTTCTGAGTATATGCCCCAAAGAACTGAAAGCAAGGATGCAAACAGACATTTATATATGTATGTTCATAGCAACACTATTCACAATAGCCAAAGAGTGGAAGCAACCTCAGTGTCCATCAACAGATGACTAGATAAACAAACATGCTGTCTGCATCGATGGAATATTACTCAGCCTTAAAAAGGAGAAAGATCCACCCAGCCAGTTTGGCTCAGTGGTTGAGCATCAAACTATGAACCAAGAGGTCACTGTTCAATTCTTGGTCAGGGCACATTCCTGGGTTGCAGGCTCAATCCCCAGTGTGGGGTGTGCAGCAGGCAGCCAGATCCATGATTCTCTCACATCATTGATGTTTCTATCTCTCTCTCTCCCTTCCTTCCTTTCTGAAATCAATAAAAATATCGTTTTTGAAAAGGAGAAAAATTTGATACATTCTACCACATGGATGAACCCTGAGGACATTATGCTAAATTAAGTAAGCCAGTCACGAAAAGACATACACTGCATGAACCCATTTATAGGATACCTAAGTAATCAAATCCATAGACAGAAAGTACAATGGTGATGCCAGGGGGATGGAGGTGAAAGGATTTATTGTTTAATGGGTTGGAGTTTCCATTTGAAAAGAGCTCTGCAGAGCACAGTGGTGATGGTTGTGAGACAGGCCTGTAAGCCAGGTCAAGTGGAATGGGGAAACTGAGGCAGGGAGCTGGACACACTGCAGAGCAATTTATAGCAGATGCAGAAGGTCACCTTCCTAGAGACAGCATCTAGGCCTCAGCGGCATTTCAGCTCCAGGCTCACAAAGGTAGCAAAACCAGGTGGGCAAAGCCAGGACCAGCTGCGATGACTGATGACTCCCTGCTCTGACACTGACAATTGGTGGAGACCATGGCCCTGAAGGAGCTGCCTAGAAGACTGATGAGAATTCTGCTGAACAGCCCCCCCCACACACACACACACCTCAAACCCTGAGACCTCCCCTAAGATTCCTTCCTGTGAGAAGATAAAGCCTTAAGAGAAAGGACCCAGTGTGGGGTCTCCCTCTGGGGAGCAGCCCTATACTCTTTCTCCTATTCTGCTCCCACTTTTTCCCCCCCACAGGCATGCATCTCCTAAACCCTAAAGGACCCCACAAGGCTTGCAACCAGGGGAGCAATAGGCACCGGCAGCTCATCCCAGGCTAACCCATGAACCTGCTCCCAAAACCCCCTTTTCTCTGACTCTCCAGAGACCTAGGACAGCCCAGCCTGGGCTCTCCTGTAGCTTCTTCTAGGCTAGGCCCTTCCTTGTTTTACGCCCACAGCTATGATAAACATTCTCTCATAGTGACCTGGTCTCAGGTTGTAAATGTTTCCTGCACAAAATAAAGAACCCACATACTGCTGGCCAGTCCTGAACCCACACACTGCTGGCCACACACTGCTCGGAGCCAGGTCCCCTCTGGTAACGGTGGTACAACAGTGTGAATGTGTTTAATGCCCCTGAAATGGTGATTTAAAATCGTGTAAAATGGTAATTTTTTTTATGTTACCCATATTTACCACAATTTTTGTAGAAGAGAGAGGAGATGGGGCTAACATGACCACACATTCTATCTGCTCTACACTCCTGCTGATTATAAGGGGAAAGCTCTGCCTAAACCCTTTAAGGTGGCAGTTTTAATCTTTTGTGGGGAGGTATGTGCACACTCCTCTGAGAATCTGATGAAAATTACCCTTTCCTCAGAAAAAGGTGCCTTCCTTCCATCCTTCTCTCTCTGCTCCACCTCCCCTACACCCCCTCTCCCCCACATACACATGCATATAGTCCCAGGGGTCATGGGCCTTCTGAAACTGTCAGAACTGCTGCCCTGAGGGCTGAGAAGAGAGCTCTAGGACTGGTTCTTTCCAAGGCGCCACGCATACCTGGTGGCGGCCATTGTACACCTTTTCAGCTGCCATTGTGAGAGGCATCTCGAACAGAGACAGGAGAGTGAGTCTAGGCGACAGGTTGAGCATGAAGCTGTACAGTCCCACCACTTTCACCAGGCTCCGCAGGAGCATGTTGGCATTAAGAGGAAGCCAGGAACTCATTAGTTTGGTATCCGAGTTCAGCCGCGAGTTCAGCTCCCCTGGGAGGACAGAACAGGTGAGGGAGCCCTGCGCAATGTAGACCCAGCAACTGCCCCTGACCGTCCCCCTGACACAGCCCCTCCTCTGAGCACCTCCTCCACATGCAGGCCAGGGGACAGGCTGTGTGCAGTGGAGGGGAAGCCCTCCAGGCCCCACCTGTCTTAGTCTCCTGGAAGAAACTCAGGTCCTGGTGCAGAAGAGAGGAGAAGAGCTGCTCCCGGATCCGCAAGTTGATCCTGGACATGGTGAAGAGGAAGCAGCCTCCTCGGCAGCCTGCAGACAGTGAGCTGTGGGGTCAGGAGGGATGGGATGAGGAAAGGGACCGAGAAGGAGGAAGGGAAGGAGGGAGGGAAACAAAAGAGAAAGCACAGAATGAAAAGAAATGCAAAGTTGAGGGAAATATATCAGGACAGGAAGGAGAGAAATGAACCAGACAAGGACAATAGCAAGAGGGGCAGAAATAAGAGAGGACAGGGGAAAAAAAAAAAGGTAAGGTGAGCAATACTTGAGAACAAAATCCTAACTCATACAAATTCACCAGTATTTATGCCAGATGCAAGGGAAGAATACAATAGAAGTGAGAAGATATCGTAAATAGAGATGGGCTGTGACTGCCTGGCGTCCCCCAGCTATCCCTCAGGCTTCCCCTGGGTCTCAGTCTCCTTTCTCCCCACCCCAAAGTCCTTCCTCCTCGCCCTGGGTACTTCTCTGAGAGAACCACCCTCCCAAGACCCTGATTGTTGTTCCCACTCTAGGGGCCATGGAGTTGGACAACTCCACTTAGACCAACCAGATATCCTCAATAATAACCCTATATAATAAAAGTCTAATATGCAATTTATCCCCTTGGGAGCTCCACCCACCAGGAGTTAGACTGCTCGCTATGATGTGCGCTGACCACAAGGAGGCAACACAAAATGAAGGCAGGCCCTGGCCAGCAGCAGAAGGCCCCAATCAGCCCTGATTACCGGCCAGGCCTAGGGACCCTACCTGTGCATGAATTTAATGCACCATGCCTCTAGTTTACAATAAAATGTGAAGGGGAAATGTGAAACCATGGAAGTGGGTATTTTACAAAATATGGGTTTCTCATACAAATCTAGTACCAGGTTTGGGAGGCTGTTGGGATATAGTCAATCACAAAACAATGAGGGTTTGGACTTTGATTGCAGTGAGAACAGAAAGAAAAGAGCCACAGGAGAAACACTGTGAAAGCAGAAACTGACATGGCTAGTTCTGAACACGAGGAAGGCATTCCTGACGCTGATGCTGGAGCCCAGGGGACTGATCTTTCAGGAAGGGGAGCAAGACCAGGAGGGAAGGTGAAGTATCTGGAGCCCCGGTATGTGAAGTGTGAGATGAGAGTGGGCTATCCAAGCCAAAGGTCAAGGGGCAACTGATTACACAGCTGGAGCTGGACATAGAACTGTGGATCTTGGAGTCACCTACAGAGAAGAGCTGAGTCAGCTCAGTGGGGAACATGTTCTTAAAGATCAAAGGCCTGAATCAGAGGAAAGTCCATATGTAAGGTCCTGAGGAGGGAAGTCTCCAGAGTGGCCTGGGAAGGGGGAAGAGAGTTCATAAAAGCTAACTTGAGAAAGAGATCAACAATGAGAGATTGTTCTAGTGCCACGTGCTACAGAAGCAAAGAGGATTGATAATCGACATTTTTTAAATTTGGTTTTTTTTAAAACCACTTTTGAGATGATCGGTTTCAGCAAAAAAATGGAATGAAGACATAAAGCAGTGGTTTCTGGGGCTACCAGGTGCGAGGGTGAGGAGACTGAGCCGCTCCTTCAGCGCCTCACCCCCCTGACCCTGCCCAGCCCTAGGTAGGCAGTAGGTGGCTGACAGCAGATCCCTGGGTATGTGAAGAAGAGAGGGAAAAGCAATGAAGTGGGGAACAGTGAAGGTGCCGGAAAGAAGAGCGACAAGGGGCAGGGTAGGGTCTTCAGAGATGAGAGGGGGAAACACACCGCCCTGACAAGAGCATAACTTTGGAAAGGAACTTGAGGTAGGGGGGAGAAGACGAAGGAGAAGAAGAATTTCATGGAGATGAAAATGTTGAGGGGCCACCGAGCCACTGCATTTTGCACCACATCCGCTCTTTTGGCTGTGATCGTGTAATATAAACTTTGAAGATGGTGGGCAAGGATGGCGAGTGGGGGAATGAGGGAACGCACGAAATAGAATGGCGGGCAAGTGAGTGCCAGTTAGGACTGTGAGGGCCCTTCGCCATCACCTACCTCCCTAGGGAGAAAAGACACATGAAAAAGATGGCGCTGGCGAAGGCTTCGGGGTCAAAATCACCTCCCAGGATGTCGATCACACGGCCAGAGTAATACGGGATTAACATCTCCCCTGGAACCGGGAGGGTGAGTCAGGGCGGTGCGGGTGCCAGGGCCTTTCCCACCGCGCCCATGCCTCCCCTGACTCACCCAACACAGCGACCACGAGGAAGAAGAAGGCGGCGGCGAGGAAGGGCAGGTCCGGCCTGGAGAGCCTCAGCAGCCGCCACATCAGGGCTTGGCGCTTCTCCTGGCCCTGCTCCCTCTGGGAGGCTCCGGGGGCGCAGAGCACGGCCCACGCCGCCCAGCTGAGCGCCGCAGCCCCGTACCCCGCCAGCAGCCAGCTCCAGGGGGCTGCAGCCACGCTGGCTGGGGGCGCACTCAAGGCCCCTGGGCTAAGCGCCCTCAGGGAGAGGAACAGAGGGGGCGCCAGGCAGAGAGCGGGCAGCAGTGTCCCCGCCGGTCCCAGCAGCCCCCCGAGCTTCAGCAGACACCACAGCCCCCCAAGCCGCAGCGTCCCCTCCAGCCACAGGCCCGGAAGCCCCCGGGGGAGCAGGGCGTCCAGGGTGCCCTGGAGCAGCCGGAGCACAGCCCAGTCCGCCAGCAGCAGCGAGGCCCAGGGCCTCAGGTCCCGGAGCCGCATGGTGTGTCTGCGGACCGAGGGCGAGAATTAGGGAGCTGGAGTCCCGCTCTGCCCTCCCCTCCCCACCTCCACTCCGCCGACAGACCCCAAAAGCGACCCCAAAAGGTGCAGAGCGCGCGCCAGTCAGCGCATTCTCCCTCAATAGAAGGCAGCAGCCTGCCAGGGAGCTGGGATCCTGGCCCGGGCCTTCCTCCTTTAAAAGCCCCCGACCTCTGCCCTGCCTCTGCACCCTCGAGCCCAGGGGGGGCAGGAAGCAGGGGCGCAGAGGGGGGGGGCTGGCAGGCTGGGCAGAGTCCCTGGTAGCGCTGCGGGTGCCCCCCTCACCCCTGCACTGACTCACTGGTCTGCAGCTCCAGAGGGCTCCTGGTGAGATGCTGAAGCCTGACCTCGGAAATCCGGAAATCCGTTCCCGCACCTCTGCCTGGCTCCTCTTCGGTCCGCCCTCCCCACCTCCAGCTCCAGCCCCAGCCCCTAATGTCCCCGCCGCTTTCGCTTTCGCTTCCTGGCCCGGCTCTGACTCTGCGCCTCGCGGCCACCGGGGGGCGCACAACACCACCCCTCCCGGCCGCACCTGCTGCTGGCCTGGGAGTCTCTCACCCTTAGCGACATACTCATCAGAAAACCGTTGCAATTTCTTAAAATTGTCACTAAGTTTTAAAAAGTGCCCTTTCAAGGGCTGAGATGCTTTGTACTTGGAGAACCACCGGATTGTCTTGCCTCCAGGTCTTGCTACCTCAAGCTCTGAACCCGTTTTGAAAAGTGCCCTCTTCCCCACCCAAGTTCCAGTTTTAGGGTCTTGTGGTAAAAACAGCCAAGTCCGGAGCAAGAAGCACACAGGGCCTCCCACACAGAATGCAGCAGCCACTCAGCCAGGAGCATAGCACGTGTGCAGATGCCTCCAAATTGTGTTGGAGCAGCTTTCGCACGCGAGGGATGATGGACTTGGTTTCTTGGTTTCCTTTGGCACTGAGAACCCAGTGGCTAGGGCCCTCCCTGCAGATCCTGCCTGACCCAAAGCCTATTTATGCGGCATGCGCACTGGCTATTCCAGAAATGACTCTTCGGGTTGAAACTACCTCCCAAACACAAGCTGTCCTAGAGGTGACCCTTTTGAAACCTTGTTGGTATGGGTACCAGTGAACCACTTCAAATTGGGAACACTGGGGGAGGGAAGAAACTTAAAGTGGGGGATAGCTACAATTTCTCCACCCCTGTCCATTTGGGTTTTAAGGATCTTTCTCTAATGAAAAAGCTTCATGCTCACCTGCGCCCTACTTTCAAGTTCCTTTAACACCTCTCCTTTCCTCCCTGCAGTTCCCACTCCAGCGTGACCCGGAAAATTGCAGTATGTCTGTTTCATTTTTCTAACCTCCTGACCTTTCCTATAGCCCCCACTTGAGAGCATCCTCCTTATCTCTTCCCCTTCAACCCTAGTCCTGTCATCCTGCGATGGAGACCGACAGGTCATGACACTGAACCCCTAATGTCCATTTCTATATTCAAGTCCAGCATCTCTCAAGTGCTGTTTAAGATCGGTGGTGCAGTGTTTCCAATCACCACACACCTTCGAGGTGGGAGCTTTGTCATCCCATGCTGTCAGTTTAGAAACAGTTGTTCTAGTGCCCTAACCTGAATTAAATTGCAAATAAGTGTCCACAGATAACGAAGATCAGGATCCTAGGTCCTGGAGAGCTGCATGTGGCAGCAAACCCAGGAGAAACATTTGGTGAGGACCCATTTATTAAGTGAGGGTTTGAGTCTGTCTTCTAAGGAAAAGTTTTCTTACTTTCCTGTCCCCGTCCTCACCTCATAGCCCCAAGCCCACTCAGCCACAACACAGAGGTTTTACAACCGTTTCCTTTATTGTTCTTAGTGGGGCACCCAGATGGCTGGGGGGAGGGTGCTCCTTGACACAGAGAATACACAAAGGACAGCCCCCCCCCACCCGGCCGCTGGCTCCCTCTCCTGGGCTCAGGCTAGGCCCTCTTCTCCTGAGGGTAAGCTGTCTCAGGCCCCAGGTGGTGGGCTTTCTCAGAGGGGGCCTGCCCAGCTGCCTCCTCGCTCACTGCTTGGCCTCCCGGTAATGGTGCATCAGGTCGCTGACGTCTATACTTTCCACTTTCACCCAGCCGTCTTGCTTCATGTGGTACACTGCGGGCAAAGAGAAAGAACAGGGGCTCGCCCTCCGCTCCGGCCGTTAACGATGTTATGTTGAACCAACAGCACACACCACAGCCCTTGCCACTGGACTCCAGTGCCCCTCTTCTGGCTCTGAAAACCCCCCTCCCACTCCCTCTCTTCCTCCCCCTCCCAGTTCTCCAATGTCAATCCCCCTTCCAGCCCAGGGCTGGGAGCCCTCTCTTACTATTGACAATGCCTCCAGAATAGCTGTCTCGGTGGGTGGCATGAACAATAGCCCTTCGGCCCAGGTCATAGGCCTCTTCCAGGCTGAGATCGGGCCGGTAGCCACTGTCCATGACCCCGTAGGCATAGGAGTTCCCACTGCCAGTGGAGAACATGTTCCCTGACAGCCGGGTCCCGTTTTCATCAACATAGTAGAGTCCAGGACCCTAACGGATGCAAGAAGGGTCCGGGTGGAGACAGAGACGAAGTTGCTGGTCACACAAAGTTTCAAATGTGACCCACGAAAAATGGACAAAAGAGTAAGAATTTACCACAGGGTTGTCTGAGCCAGGGTGGCACTAAAGTAACAATCACAGAACCTTGGAGGGGGAGGAACAAATGTGACATCAGCTCTTCTATCAAAAGGGACAGGCTTATGAAACCATGGTCCCCATTTGGACCCGGAAATGGCCGTGGACACACAGCCACGTAACCGAGGACTCTCGGTGCCATGTACCTTGTAGGGGAGGCAGTGGGAGGTACAACAGAGGACCGATCTCTCGTCACCAGTGGGGGACATGCGGGATGAGTGCACTCACCTTCTTGTCCCAGCCGCAGATCATGCTGCCCATGGAGAGGCCCATGCCCCGGTACTGGCACATCATGTTGGAGAGCAGTTTGGAGGCTGCTGACACTGAGATGCGCTCTCCATTCCGCAGGTAGTACAGTCTGGTGAGGACAGCGGGGCAGGAGAGAGCTTAGAGGGCAGGAGGCTAGCTCTCCAAGCAGCCCACTTGCTGAGCAGGCAGTGGTTGAAGAGGTAAGCATTTGAAGGGAAAGGTTTTGTGGGGCCTACGGATCAGGGAGAAATTTGAAATGTAAAGTATCTAAGCCACATTTTACAAATACTAGTGATGATACTATCCCACCAGGATTGATAGTGTCAGTGCTAAAAAAAAAAAAAAACTGACAAATTATCTGGTATATTGACAGAAACACAAACTGAGATTTGGTGAAATACATCAGCAGTAGGATGTCATGTTAGCAGGGGAAAGGTGAGGAGCAGTGATCTGCAGGGCCCAGGATCCAGAATTGATGGAGAGGCCGCCTACCTGCACTCCTTGGCCAGCAGACGCTCCCAGTACTGACAGTCCGCCGCACAGCCGGACATGGTACCAAGCAGGTAAGGGTTGATCTCAATCACCTTGTTCACCCTTAAGTTGGCTGGAAGAAAATGGGGTTTTGAGAGAGGAGGAATGACCCCACAGCTTCCCCTGTGTGTCCTAAGTCAATACCAGCCTCCATTTGGGTGCAGAGGTTGGGCCCTGCTGGGAAGAGGGCCCAGGGTGGGAGCTTGCCCCCAGGGGTGGGTGCTCACCGATGTAATTCCCAGCTGAGGCCCGAGAATCCACTGCCACGATCACTCCGTGCTGGAACTTGAAGGCCAGGGTGGTGGTGCCATGGGCCATCTCCATCCGAACGCTGCTCTCTCGGTCCACGAGCAGGGCCTGGAGGAACTCGGGGGGCTGGGCAGAAGGAAGGGCAGGGAAGGAGCAGTAAAGCTCCTGCAGGAGGCTCCCTGGTTGGGGGAGGGCTGGAGGGCCTTCTAGCCAGAAGGCACAGAGATTCCCCACCCATGAGTGAACTGAATTCTCCAGGCCTGTCTCCTGGAGGGATGGCCGGGGAGGGGAAGGAGGGGGGCACCGCACCAGCCTCTTCCATCTTTCAGCACAACAGAAAGGCAAGACAAGAATGTGACCACAGCTACAACTCTTAAGGATGGCTGTAATGGTTTTTCATTACTAGGTCACTTAATCCTCACATACACGTTTATCACTGGTATCCCCACTTTACAGGGAGGCCCCAAATCTAGTCTACGTGACTTTGATCCACGACACACCCAGTGAGGGCTAACAGCCGGTGCATAGATTTTCTGAGGCCACCGCAGGGCCTGTGCTGTGGGGAGGCCCGAGATGGGCTTCATGCTGAGTGATGGGGAGCCTGGCCCAGGGGCGCCCCTCCTCCCCTCCAATCTCCCTCCCAATCTGCACTTCCTAACCCTCAGACCCGCACGGCGGTGCCCACCTGGCCTCTTCCCTGCCTCGGGCCCCACGCGGTTCCCCGCGGCTCCAGGGTGGCCCCCTCCGCGTTTCCCCGCCTTGGGCCGGCCCTGGGGGGACCCCGCTCCCTCTGCGCCCCGCTCCGCCTCCCGGGTTCTCCTCCCGCTCCCCAACCTGCATTCCCCGAGGGAGGGCAAGCTCCGGAGATCGCGTGGAAAAACTGTAGTGTCCCGGGTCCGAGCCGGGCCGGCCTTCCGAGAGGGGGAGAGCCCAGGCGTCGGGCCGCGCTCGCGGGGCTCCGCACACCTCCAGCAGCGCCATGACGGCCCAGCAGCGGAGATCGGCCGCTCTCGCTGAGGAAGTGAAAGCGAAAGCCCGCAGCCCTAAGGGGAGGGAACCAGATGTCTTCCACATCCCCCGGCCCTTTCCGAGCAGAAGGCAGGGGTGCGGGGGGCGGGGCGGGGGGGACAGGCTCTCCGCTCCCCCTGCAAGGACGGTGGGAGCAATGGGGGAGAGGCTGTGGGAAGAAAGGAGGAAGAGGTGGAGCGGCTTCGAAAGCCCCTGGCTCTGGGACCACGGGGAGACACCGCGGCTCGGGCATCCTCTGGGCCATTTCCCGAGCGGGCGGGTGTCGCCTCCCGTCAAGGCGAAGTCTCGAGGAGAAAACTGGAAGTCCGCAAGGGGCCGCAGCGGGGTCAGATCGGGTGGGGAGGGTGTTCATATGAGCATCGTTTTATGAAAGTGGGAGGCATAGGAGTAGCGGGGCTCTGAGTCTTGAGGACAGTCTCGGGACAACAGAATATACTCGCAGCGCGTGGTGGAGGGGCACCAAGGAGGGGGCGCAGTCTCTGAACCTGCCACATGGTCCTTCCTGGGGCCTCTCCCGTTTCAACGGTCCCCCAACCTGCAGCCACCCACAAGCACTGCCCTTCTGCCCGCACCTGCTCGCGTGATTGTTGCTTGACTGGACAATGCCGAGTTCAACACCTCTAAACCCCGCCTCTCTTTGCAACCTGTGTTGGCTTAATCCGCCCAGCAACTGTTGACGTCACGTGCCACATCCCCCTCTGATTGGGAGAGATTCACCAGACAGCCCTGGCCACTAATGCTGAGATTTCCCAGGCAAGTGCCACCTGGGTGCCGGCGGAGCCCTACAGGACAGGGGCTGGGCTGCGAGGTGGTGAAGGGTGAGCTCTTGCGCTCCGGCCCTGGCGCTTCCTGCAGCGGCTCGCCTTTCGTCTTCCACCTCAGAGAGGCCCGGGCTCCCAGAGCTGCGGCTAGTACCTCGGAGCGCGCTTCCCACTCTGCTCCATCCTTGGGACCGGGCATGGGGGGAGGGGGGCGGGGGAAACGGGGGGTCACGGGGCAACCAGAGGGAGTATAACACTTAAGAGAGAGAATGCTCACTGTGGCTGTGAAACACCTGGATGCTAGAGAAGTCACCCGGCTCCTGAAAAATGCGCTGCAAAAGTCGGAAGCCATTTGATGCAAGGAAATGCAGTACAAAACACCGATTTTATTATAAATATCAAGCAATCCACAGGGTATTCATTAAGGGTATTCATTAGTCATATATATATATATCTGTTCCCAAAGTTTCCCCCATGGTGAGCAGGAAAAGGGGAGGGCCATGCGAAGTCTCATTCCGGATCATCGGACCCGCCAGGAGCCTGCACCATGGCCCAGTAGCGTCCCCTCTTCTTCATGAGCTGCTGGTGGGTTCCCACCTCACAGATGGTGCCTCCTTCCAGAAAGAGGATGTGGTCAGCCTGCTCCACGGAGCTGAGGCGCTGGGTGATGAAAAGCACAGAGCGGGAGCGTCGCTCGGGGCTCTCATACAGGAGCTGCTCCACCTGGGAACCACAGGGATTCTGTCAGAGCGCAGTGAGGCCTCCTGTTCCAGAGCCCACAGACCTCGCCAGGACCCGGGCCGCCTGGGTGCTTCTCTCTAAAGCCTTTCATCTGTTCAGGGCCGCTTACGTGCAGGAGCAGAGGTGGAATAAAAGCCAGAGTCCAATGGTGTTGCCAGTAAGAAAGGAGCTAAGGGATTCACTAGTCTCTCTCCCTCTGGACTGGGGATTTTTATATTCTGTTTTAAAGAAGTACAACTTAGTGATAAATACATGAGAATTCAAGTCAGATAGACTTGAATTTGGGTCCAGTCTCTGCTGCTCAACAGACAAATGACAATGAGCAGGCTATTCGACTTCTCTGAGCCTCCATTTCATCATCTGCAGAGAGGCTAACAATGGCCAGCTCACTGGCATTCACAATGAAGAAAGGAGTAAGACAGTACATGCAAAGGGTCTTGTAGCAGGCCTGGCAATAGAATAAACTCAATTAGCATTGATGTGAATATTAGCGTAGTTTTTCCTTATGTCTGGCTTCAGAGAATGTAGACACTGTTGTAACTGATTCTAGGTAAATTAGGGAGAAGCTGAGAGTTGCAAGAACTGGTTTGGATAATTATGATGTTAGTATAACTAGGATGAGTGAAGGAAAGGAGATTGATGAGATACCGGCATTAACAAGATGACAGTCTCACCCGTAATTGGCTGTTTGCATCCAGGGCGCTGGTAGCATCGTCCAGGATGAGTACACGGGGTTTCCGGATCAATGCTCGAGCCAAGGCCACTGCCTGTCGCTGACCTCCTGATAGCTGGCCCCCAGCCTCTCCTACCTCTGCAGAGATAGGAGCCAAGGCGACAGCTGGATAACCACATGTGGACTCATGTGCACACACACATGCACACATGCATACACACATACACCAAGGACTATAGCCGCCCAGGACAAAATATGGCAGAGTCATGGAGCATGGAATAATGGGTGCAGCTGGATAGGGAAGGTTCTGGGAAGGTGAATATGAAGGTTTTGAGGATGAAGAAGCCATAAGAACTAGATCTTAAAACCTCAAACTGCTGTCAGTGGGGCAGGAAGAACTGATGAATAAAGGCAAGACTATTGGGGTTTCTGGGGTGACACGTATGGATGAGGCACCTGTGTCGTAGCCCTGAGGGAGTTCAGAGATGAAGTTATGGGCTCCGGACTCCACTGCCACAGCTGTGACCTCCTCCAGGGTTGGTTTCTGGGTCAGGCCATAGGCAATATTTTCTCGGAAACTTCTTCCAAATAACTGTGGCTCTTGTCCCACTGCGACCACCTGGGACAAAATACGAGGAGGAGTCATGGGATAAGGAATACTGGAATGGTCATATAGATATTAAAGACTCAAATTCTGCACTGATATCATACCGCAAAATTACACACCCTCTCTCCTGACCACGCCCCAATCTCCACACAGAGTCTCCCAGCATCCCCTAACCCTTCTTTTTGAGAGCTGTGACGCTTAGTGAAAATATTCTTACCTGGTGCTCCCCACCCTTCCCCAGACCACTTCTTGCTCACCTGTCTGTGCAGGTAGCGGTGTTCATACTGAGGCAGGGGCTCCCCGTCCAGCAGCAGCTTCCCTGCCGTGGGCTGGTACAGGTTCTGCAGCAGGGCTGCCACAGTGCTCTTCCCAGACCCATTGGGCCCCACCAGTGCAGTCACCTCACCAGGACACAGGGTGAATGTCAGCCCCTGGAGGCCAGAGAATCAATCACACTATAAGGGGCCCTAACCTTGAAACTGCCACTGGCTTGTTACACAGCAGGATGTCTGACACTGGGAAAGAAAAGAAGTGAACGGGGAAATATAGTCACCCTACCCTCCCACTGCACAGACTTCAGTTCCTAAGGATATAACTCCCAGAGAAGTAGAGCTGGAAGATGAGGCAAAGACAGGAACAAAGACTCAGCACCGCTATGCCACACTGTGGTATCATATGCCAGGAGAAAACAAAAACCACATTCAAAATCACAAAGGGGAAAAGAGGAAAGATGGGAGGCTGGAGGCACAGATCTTCCTTTAGCAGTTCCTTTGGATGTGAGCACTTCCTCCCTGAGAGCTCCCTCTCCCACTCGCCTTGGAAACCCAAACTGGCTCTTCATTTTGGGGCAGTTTTATGGAATAGATAATGCACATCTTGCCTTTGCGGGGTCACGAAGGAGCTGCCTGTGCCTGGGGTTAAGCAGGCTGAATGAGAGAGAGAGTTAGGGCGGAAGAGTTGGGAGTACGGTGGACTGGTAGGTGCACCTGCAGCACTGGGGCATCTGGACGGTTGGGGTAGGCGAAGGAGACATCTTGGAACTGAACAAGGCCCTCCAGGTCTGAAGGAGTCAACACACCACTGGCTGGGCAGCAAGGGATCCGATTCAGGTACTCAAATATTTTCTCGGAGGAGCCTACAGCCTTCTGAACCATGGGGTAGGTGGAGAGTAGTACCTGGAAGGGACGTATGGATAGTGAGGGAGGGAGGGAGAGGCACCTAATCTGCTTGCCAGCTCATGTGATGTGAGAAAGGTAAAGAATGGAAGGAATATGACACGGATTGGGGGAGGGGGGATGAAACTGGCAGGACCTCACCTGAACAGCTGTGGTGAACTGGATCTGGTAGAGAACAAATGTGACAAGGTTCCCACTGCTCACAGCCCCACTTGTCACTAGCTGCCCGCCGGTGTATAGGATTCCCACCTTCAGTAGCATCTCCGAGATCTGTGGAGAGACCACAGAGAAAAGGAATCATGTTAGAAATCTAACAGGGTGCAAAGAACCGGAATCCTTAGCACTGAGGAGATATAAAGTCCCTTTCCCCCTGTAACAGCAGAGGCTCAGTAAATAGAAAGAAAGAATGAGAGACCCATGGAGTCTTTCTCAGACACATGCCAGAGGTCATCACATCACCATCACCATTATCACCTTGTTGGGGAGCATTTTGCTCGTCACAAAAGGCTTTCATGAATGTATCCTCGTCTAACATTCATATCAAGAACCCTGTAAACAAGGTTATATCACTCCCATTTTTTAAAATGAGGAAACCATGTCAGAGAAGGTGTGTTACTAGGCCATGGTCACAGAGCTAGTAAATGGCATCACCAGGCCAGGAACTTGTGATTGCTGGTCTAGTTCTCTTTTGAGTACATCATAGATGTCCTGCCCCCTATACCTGGTTTCTGCACTCTCATGGCTCTCACTAGCACACCCACATGGTCCCAGCATGAGTCGGGCTTCCTACACACGCCCTGAGAGGTGAAGGAAGGTCCTGGGACTGGAAGACATGGCATCTTCCTAAAAGGAGAATTAGGTAGATTTTGTGTATCACAGTGAAAGGAAGCCATCTAGCCTAAAAAAGAGGGAGCCCAGAGTAGGGTGATTGAGCCTCAAATTGCTAGGATGAGAACACTGAGCCAAGCATTGTCTGGGGGAGGAGTGTGGAGCAGGGTCAAGGGGAAGGGGATGGAGCCAAGGCATCTTGAGGTCAAGGGAATGGGCATTCATCTCCAGGTGCTCACACTGGAAGTCCAGAGGTTGACTGCATAGGCCATGGCCTCCTTCTGGTTGAGTATCTTCATTTCCTGCTGTTTTTGCCTGAACTTCTGGGCCTCACCCTCCTCGTTGGCAAAGCTCCGGACTGTAGGCATGGCTGACAAAGCCTCAATGGCCACCTGGCTGGACTTTGCCAGAGATTCTTGCACCTGTGCTGCTAGCACCTGTGGAGATGTCACACAGGGTTGGAAAACCATAGGGACACTTGTACCTAAGTAACCTGGTTGGAGATTAAAGGTGAGAAGAGGCAGAGGGACAGGAGAGAAGAGAAAGAGACTCAGGTCTACCCTCTGGATACTAAAGAGATCCAGAGAAGAAAATGACTTGGAAGAGTGTTAGGGATCATATTCTCGAGATGGGAGATTATAACCTTAAAGACAGATTGTGGGCAGGGATTAGAAGAGAAGATACAGAGAATGTGAAGATCAGCACTCCCACTGAGTCTGGGAACCAGACTACACGGACAGGGAGTCCGTGAAGATTGAGAACCTTGGAGGGGCCAGGAAGAAAGATGAGAGAAACTGAGTCCACCAAGGTATGGTGAGGGTCGGTGTAGGTTGAGGCAACTCCCTGGACATACCTGGCGCCATTTTCCCAGCTTCTTAGGCAGAAGGAAAAGCAGAGGCAGGGCGGCCAGGGTGACCAGGGTGAGGGACGGTGACCCCCAGAGCATGAGCCCCAAGAGACACAGCCCCCGCACCAGGTACCACAGCAACAAGCTCAGCTGCTCGCTCAGAGACTCACTCAGGGTGGCCGTGTCCTCTGTTACCCGGGATGTGATGGCACCTGCCAAAGGTTGGGGAAGAGAAAGTGGAGTGAGGGTCTCAGAGTGGCCCAGGTGCCAGAGGGAGGGGTGTCAACATGGTATTCTAAGGATGCTGGAGGGAATTCGGGGAGGGATATAGGGAAGTTCTGGGACCTCAATCAGGGAGAATGTGTTAGAACAGCAAAGTCTGGCCAAAAGCCTTTGTTTTAACTACAAAGAAATTGACACCCATGTAAACTGGCATTTCTCTGGCAGATTTCTGTTCCTCAAAGAACTTGTATACCCTATGCCACACACATAGGTAGGAACAGCTCACGCTATACCAGAGCTGGAGAAAAACGCAGGGTCCTGCTGAAAGTGGTCCAGGAGACTGATGTCGATGACTTCTAGCATGTGAATTGAGTGAGACTCCATGGGTCCCTGTGGTTCAGTCTTCCTGGCTACTTATTGAGCCTCTCGCTGTTACTAGCAGGGAAGAGACTTTATTTCTCCTTCATGCTAAGGATTCTGGTTCTCTGCACCCCGTTAGATTGCTACCAAGCACTGGATTGGAAATCCAGAGGTGGGTTCTGTCCCCAAGTTCATCACTCTCCATATGTGACCATGCGTGTGTCAACCTGTAGGACCTAGGCCTCATTTTCCTTCTCTGTAAAATGAGACACTTGGACTCTGTGATCTCAAAATTTCCAGGTTTGCAATCCTCTCTACACACACACGTGGGGAGAAACTTATGTTAAGACCTGGGCTGGGAAACTAGGTTTCTCTGAAGGTATCGAGTGCAATATTTGGCTCTGGGGGTACTGCAAGAATCGAAATGACCATGTCTGAATGCGAGAGGACCAGGTTATAGGTAACCTGTGGGGAGAGGGGTTAGCTCGCCGGTGGTGTATAATGGAGGCGTTTCATGAGAAACCTGTTTGGTTCTGTTGGAAAAACTCTGTTTCCTGGCGCAGGACAGCCCGGAGCACCTGGCCCTGCAGGCGGCTGTGCACGCGGCCCACGGTGCGGTTGTACATCCCATCGCCCATGAACTCCAGCATCGCACTAGAGAGAGGAGGGTGTGTTCGGGAGTCAGAGAGAAGGTCCCTGCAGAAGTGCACTTCAGAGGGCAGCCCCAACTTCCAATCGCTCTTTGGAGGGTCCCCGTTCTCAGCCTTCCACCTGGGGCCCCAGACCTGGCTGTGGTGAGGATGGACATGAGCGCCATGTTCCGAGTGAAGGCAGTGGCGGGTCCGTCTTGTAGGATCCAGTCGGTGAGGCGGCCGGTGAAGAATGGAATGGCCATCTCACCTGGGCCAGGCGAGAGGCGTCAGTCACAGGCATCTAGTCTAGGCCGGGCAGCCCTCGGCCGGCCAGCACGCTGCAGGGCGCGCAGAAACTGCCCCGAACTCAGCCCCGGGGCCCCACCAGGCTCTCCGGAGCTGGACGCGGAGGCGCCGTGAGGTGCTGCTGCAGGCAGCCGCGGCGGGCGGGGGCGGGGCGGGGGCGTGTCCTGACTCCCGACTCCCACCCAGTCCGGGGATGGTCTCCTCTAGACGGGAGCTGGGTTGCCTTCCCCTGGCCCACATCCCCCGCAACTCACGCACCCACCGCACTGACCTTGCCTCTGGATTCCCGCCCAGCCCCCTAGGGTCAGTCCCTCTCCTCGAACCTCTTACCGAAACAGGAGAGGATCAGCAGGCCCAGAACGAGCGGGAGGCGGCGGATCTCTGAGCCCAGGCAGCCTAGGAGCCGACGGACCGCGTCTGCAGAAGCCCCGGCACCTCCTCGCTCCCCAAGGCCGCAGAGCTTAAGCCACAGGGCGGCTGCGGGCAGAGCCGCTACGTAGCTGAGGGCGAAGGCGTCGAGGCGACTCCCCCAGTGCAGCAGCCTCGTGCTGTCCGCGTCGCGGGGGGCTCCCCACGAGACCAGCTCTCGGAACAAGGCAAGTCCCGGCAGAGCCAAGCCCAGCGCCGCCGCCAGCGGCTCCAAAGCAGCCAGCCCTCCCAGGGCTCCTCTGTCACGCTTGGTGCCAACTGTTGCCCTGAGGACGCCACGGGCCCCGAGCCCCAGTGCAGCCCAGCGGACCAGGCCCCCCACCCAGACCCGGAGCAGCGGCAGCGCCGCGGGCGCCAGCAGGGACGACATCCCGGGCAGCGCCGGCCGCAGCAGCGCCCAGTCGGCGAGCAGCAGCAGCGCGGTGCCCAGCCACGCCAGGCGGAGGCTCCCGCAGGGAGCGGGGCACCCTGAGCTGGCGGTCGGCGCGCGGGCGCAGCGTCCGGGCCTGGGACTCTCCGCCATCCCGGCTGGGCCGTGGCTCCGGTGCGGTCCCGGTCTGCGCCCGAGCGCGGAGACGCCGGCGGCGGAGGGTGGAAGGGCGGGCGGGCGGGCGGGGCGGGGCTCCGGGAAAGTCCCGGAACCCGCCAAGCCTGACCGCTCTTGACGAGAAGCGAGCCGTTTAGGGGAAAGAGAAAACGAAAGCGCGGCGGCTCCCTAGATCCGCCCACTTGCAACTTGCGAGCCTAGAGACTATTTGGAGAGAGAATGTGGGGGTCAGATCGGAGGCTGTGGGGAGCAGCCTGCGTGCTCCACCTTCTCCATCACGCACACCGGCCCCTTCCCCTTCCCTTGCCGCCTCTGGCGGGACCTGTTTGTGGAGACTTCCCTGCCCCTGGCTCAGGGCGGGCTCTTCGGTCACCTGTCTCCGGGCGGATCTGCCCCACGCAGGTTAGCGCCAGGGTGCGCAGCCTCGCGGAGTGGGCACGGGCGCCCCCTGGCGGGCGTGGCGAAGGGGCGGGGCTGCCGGCTGCCCGCTGCGCGCGGTCCCAGGTCGGATTCCGTGCCCCAGGCAGCGAGCCGCGCGGAGCAGGGATGCTGCGAGCCGCACCACCTACCCGGGACCTACTCCGGGCCGGAGAAGTCCACACTGGGGTAATGAGTCTGGGCTTGAGGGTTAGCGGGATGGGGGGTCGCCCGGGGAGCTTTGAAGCACCAAGGAGTGACCAACCAGGGTGAGAAGGCAGCGCTAGTCCCCAATGCCCCAGCCCCGCAACGAACACGTAGCGTTTCTATTCCGAAGGGGATCATAGGAGCCCGTGGAGGGACTGCGCCCGCGAGGCTGGTGGAGAAGGCATGCTTTGGCCCTTAGCTGGAAGCGTCCAGGGGAAGCTGCTCTAAAGCGCTTTCGCTTTCACTCGGACTAGAGAGGGGGCAGGTTAAAGCTAGGGAAGGGGCTGGAGAAGGTGCCGCGGTTAGGGAAACGTCGCTGGGCGAAGCAGCAGCATTTGGGCGAGGGGAATAAGCACTGATTGGGAAGGGCCAACTCATCACTCAGACTCTGATGGACTGGCACCCGGGAATCACGGCCCCAGTCCTGACAGCGAGGTCCCCGGGCTCCGGGGCCCCTCCCAGCCTTCCCCAGGAGGGCTCCTGCCTGGCCCCCTCCGCGCCCACTCCCACGCACGTGCTGAGGGACTTTGCCCGGGGGCGGGGGGTGGCAGCCCCAGACTGGCTGGCTTCTGATCCCAGACTGCGCCGCCACTCGCGGCTGGGGGCACGTTGCGTCGGAGGAGGAACCCTGAGGGGTGGCTGCCCCTGGGCCCTGGCCCTGTCTTCCTGGCGGAACCAGCCAGGCAGGGCCCCCGGCCGGCGGTGAGAAAGAGCAGTGAGACCGCTTCTAGGTTAGAAAACCTCCCCGTGCGGCCAGGCCAGCCAGAAAGTAGGAGGTAGAAGCAAACGGGGTGGCAGCTGGCCTGGGTTTCAGTCCCGGGTCTGCCACTCGTTGTGTGACCTTGGACAAGTCACTCGCCTGTTTTCTGACTCAGTTTCTCATTTGAAACAGAGATCTTCTGAGGCTTTCTCAACAGCAGTAGAAAACGTGTAGCTTTCTGCCCGAGTCCACTCCTTCACTCTTCCTTCGTTTCTTTTCTTGAGCTGAAAAGTCAGCTCAGACGCTCCAATCAGATCCTCTCGGTGCAG
The DNA here is from genome assembly GCA_011751065.1 of Lasiurus cinereus. Taxonomy (NCBI): domain Eukaryota; kingdom Metazoa; phylum Chordata; class Mammalia; order Chiroptera; family Vespertilionidae; genus Lasiurus; species Lasiurus cinereus. Next base: position 35,309 of record JAAGEH010000192.1, on the reverse strand, counting down.
ATCTCTCCCCTGAGTCCTCAGATGCCTCTGTAGCTCCTGCTCAGAAATCCCTAAATGAAATCTTTTTCACCCACCTCGTTCCCCTGCTGCTTTCCTCCTTCCTGACCATTCTCCCCGCCCCCCAGGTTCCCCCCTACCCACCCACCCCCCCTGCTGGCTTCCGATTAAGGAAGTTAAGGAAGTGTTGAGTGAAGGATTCTGGGCCCAAAAAGACCCGAGCTTGCTCTGTCAGGTCTCTCACACCTGCACACTCAAGCACGTGTGATGGAGACTGCAATTCACTTGAGACAAACTTCTGCCTCTAGGAACTTCGCCCCCACCTCTCCACAGTGAAAAGAACCCCACACAGAAGGTTGGGGTTTATGCTACGGTCCCTGTACCGCTTGAGCTGTTCTACCGCCAGGTTGTGGCATTCCCTTGCAGCCAGGAGACACAATTCTGGCCTGAATTTCTGGGTGACCCTGAGCCAGTGCTCTCCCTCTCTGGGAATGTTTCCTCACCTCTGATAAGAGGGGATCAAGGCTCCTCTTGCTCTGACATTCCCTCCTCTCTCTCTCTCTGCAGACAACCATCATGGCGGTAGAGTTCGATGGGGGCGTGGTGGTGGGTTCTGACTCCCGGGTGTCTGCAGGGTAAGTACCAGTGAAGGTATATGCTTTGGAAGGAAGTGAATGGCCCCAAATACACATTTCTTACCCACTCATGCAGAGCCTAGTGAACTGAGCTTTGGAGAAATGGAGTTAGCCTCTCAGAAAGGTGGCTATAAAATATTCGGTAGGTACTTGGATCTCTGAATTCCTGGGTCCTGAATGTTCCAGCCTGTCCCTGGAAGCAGGGTCTGAGAAGGGGCTAGGAATAGAGATTTGAGATGGAAAAGATGGGTCCAAAAAACAGGTATCTTGGTTTCTCACCTATCGCGTGTTGGACTAATTTTGTCTTTCTCCCTCCTAGCCAATTTGCTAGGATGCAAAATGAACATATGGGATTAGATCCGATTATTTTATGTTCCATAGAACACATAAGTTCCTCAAGATAGTTAATAACAAAGAAAAATTTATAAAAGTATCATCATTCTTAGCTTACTACTTTTATTTTATTATAAAATCTAAGCCTGAAATAAGTCTGATTTTGATTACTTGCAGTGTTTCATTTGATTGGGATTATTCTTGCTTTCTACTTTAATCCAAGCATTAAATTTCATGCAGTCCATAGATGTTCTCTTGTCAAATGAATTTGAGAAACACTCGATGATTAACCTCAAAAATTCCTGCCACTCTGAAGCTGCTGACTGTGCCTCCTTCCCTGCAGGGAGGCTGTGGTGAACCGGGTATTTGACAAGCTGTCCCCCTTACACCAGCGTATCTACTGCGCTCTCTCCGGTTCAGCTGCCGATGCCCAGGCTGTGGCCGACATGACGGCCTACCAGCTGGAGCTTCATGGGTATGACGCTTTGGGGTCCTCACACTTCAACCTTCAACCTCCAACCCTAACCCTAACCCTATTCCAAGAGCACTGCCATGGAAAACAAGAAGTTCCAGTTTGAACTGCTGCTTTTATTAGCATTCAGCTGGCCTGGGTCCCTCCATACTGGTTTCCACACCTGTAGGATTATTTTGAGAATCAAATTATACCTGTGAAGGCAGTTTGAGAACTGTAAGTCACTATCCGAATGTAAACACTGAGGAAGAAATTGATGAGGTGGCCCATATATCGGGTCACCCTCTGGGGAACCAAGGTCATTGGGCAGAAGTGAGGCTTATCTGCTTTCACACACAAGGGCAGGTTGTTCCACTGGGGAGTGGCGGGTGCAAGCAAAGGAGAGGTGACAGAGGTGTGAGGCTTGGATTCCTGCACACGGGAGGGGAGCTGGAGTTTGACCTATGGCAGCTCTGGGTTTCAGGAGGCATGTGGCAGGGATGGTGGTGACGGCACATGAGGGTGGAACTTCAAGAGATTGTATTGACCCCCTTCCTAATGTTCCCTTCAGGATGGAACTAGAAGAACCTCCCCTCGTTCTGGCTGCTGCAAACGTGGTGAGAAATATTAGCTACAAATATCGGGAGGAACTGTCTGCTCACCTCATGGTAGCTGGCTGGGACCAACGTGAAGGGGGCCAGGTGGGTCTTTCCCAATGAACTCCCTCCCTTGGGGTCCCCCAGACCCCTCAAGAGGAAGATGATGGACACGTCCTTCTATCAGTGAGTTCCCAAGACACTGTCTAAAAGCATGGGGATAGGAGATGCTAGGCCTTCACTGCAGAGCCTGGAGGCCACCTGCTTGTCCCAGCGGCAAGAGCAGAATTGATGCTTCTTTGGTCTGACTTGAGTCTCTCTCCCCAACTCCCACCCCCACGACAGGTGTATGGAACCCTAGGAGGAATGCTGACTCGACAGCCCTTTGCCATTGGTGGCTCCGGCAGCACCTACATCTATGGTTACGTGGACGCAGCATATAAGCGGGGCATGTCCCCTGAGGAGTGTAGGCGCTTCACCACGGAGGGTAATCAGCCTAAGGCAAGGCGCTGGGAGGGCTTCTTACAGGGGAAGGGTGTAGCCTAGGGGAAGAGGAAGCCGAGGACGTGGGTGACCATTTAATTTAATATCCAAACTGGGACACTTTTGAGAGTGAAAGGGGGAAGGACAAATGCTGAACTAGATGGGACTTCAGGACAAAAGGCATGAACCAGGACTGTTCTGAGAAGAGCAAACTAAGAAATGTGGCACGTAAGAAGCAATGGTGAGCTGGAGCTGGCTAAGGCTAGCTCACGAGAGTCAACTGGTAAATATTCAAGGATTTGGAGCTGCTGCTAAGCTATGACTGAACATGAATCTTGGTAGGAGTATTAAGACCATGGACATTAGAGGTGTTCCATATAAAGGGTGTGTTTGTTTATTTTTTTACTTTTAAAATGGTTATTAGCACATCACTAACTCCACCTCTCTAGGAGATGGGCCTGAAGTTGGGAGGGAAAGAAATGATTTTTGAAAGTAATCCTTTCTCTCTCCCTCTCTCCCACTTGAACCCTCTGCAGCTATCACTCTGGCCATGAACAGGGACAGCTCTAGTGGGGGTATTATCTACCTGGTCACCATTACAGCTGCCGGCGTGGACCATCGAGTGATCTTGGGCAATGAGCTGCCAAAATTCTATGACGAGTGAATCTTCCTCACACATCCCTCCTTATTTTGTAATAAACTTTCTGAAATCAGACCCTCATGCTCCATGGAAAGGGGGGTGCTGAGAGAGGTGAAGCGTTCCCTTTTCATTCTTTAGCCCCAAGGTCTAAAACATCTTTCTCAGGAGGAGGAGGGCAGGGTGTACTAGAAAGAGCCCTACACATGACAGGTCATCATGTCCTGGGTGATTTTTAAATGTTAGCGACAAACTTCATTCTGACGCCCCAGGGATGTGGGTGGAAGTTGAAGACTTAGATTTTCAGCAGGTGTGAGGCGTACAATGGTGTGCCACAAGAACCTTTAAAACATGTAATACCTGACTATTTTAGTTGGGGGCATTGACCTCATTTCCTTTAGATTGTCAAATAAAAAAATGACAGCAGCCAACACAGTAATAGCCGCCTAGTGTGAATGAGTCAAATTATATCTATTTTTTTGTCAGGTTGGAAAAAAATGTAATATATCTCTTGGCGTGCCTCGGGATTTTAGTAGTTAGTTTATGTGTGCCATGAGGTGAAAAGGTTGAAAATTGCTGGCTGAGACTGAGAGGAAGATAAGACAGTGACATACATGAGACTTTGCTAAGAGCACCAGCAAACTCACCTGTAAAAGAATTCTTTCATAATGCGTTCATTTACTCTAAGGGTCAATACATGATGAGTGCTTAAGTTAAAAAACAAAACAAAACACAGCATTTCAAAGGGGGCTCTTTCTCTACCGCTACACAAAGCTTTCCATTCCCTGGCGCTTCATGTAGCTTCTCCTCCTGGATCTCCGCAATAATTAGCCAAGTCCGTTAGTTGCCACTCAGGAATCTGCTACCAGATGCCTGAGTAACTGTGTTCAACAAGACTCGTTCTGGCCCTCAGTGACCTTTGCCATGCGCTTCCTGAATGACAGGACCAATGCGTCCCTGCTGGGAGCCGCTTTCCTCTTCTGCCAAGTGGAAGTGCTGAGTGACTTTCACGGTGGTTCACAGCTCAACGTTCAATGCCAGTTTGCTACTGAGTGACCAGTGAAGAGCTATATTCACAGAAACCCTAGTAGGCCCCTCTAGAAGCTTCTGTCTGCTTTGCTTTCTGGACCTCTGGCTAAGCATACAAATTCAAAGTACCCTAAAAGCAGTCCTGTTCCCTTGAGGGGGGATGGGATCTACATCCACTAGAATTGGAGCTCTTCCCAGCTAGGACATTTAATTTAATTTGAAGTTTAAAATAATGGTTGAAGGCCTACCTCGCCTGCTGATCACCACTAGAAACTGCGAAGTAGACAAAAAGCAAGCACTAATGGAGAGAAGACTCAACACTTGGAGGCAGTTTATGGGGCTGTCAATTGGTTTTCCTTTCCTCTCCTAGCTTTGCCCTGAAGTCAGGACTCAGTGAGAGCTGCAGAGCACAGCCAGGAGACATTAGACCCATGCTCTGGCCAGAGGAAGCGAGGAAAGAGACCCTGTGGGAGGGGAGAGAAGGGAACTGAGAGCTGGAGAGGGGGACTTTCTCATTCTAGACATGAGCCTCCCGGCACTGATGCCAACTGAGCCTCACAGCACAGCAGAGATTTAACCTCTTAAATGAGAAAGCTCTCCTTTTCTTATTGGCCAGCAATTATGTCCTTGTGCTCCTTATACCTAAAAGAGCTTACAGCAGCTCATAGAACAGACACAATTTAAAACAAGAAAGAAGAAATTGGAGCAAAGAGAAAATAAAGTTTAAGAAATAAGTGAAGCGGAAGAAACCATGAATAGTGGAGTCAGCGTGGTACTGCACAAAATGCAGACACCAGGAGGGAAGGATCGATGGACTAAATGTGCTATTAAGAAGCTAATGTTATTAATGATAAAAGTATAATTACCTAAAAAAAACTGAGTGAAGCCCAGGGGCAAGACTGATATAAAATATGAATATCTTAACACATTGCAGACCAGTAGTTTTCTTGCTAGCTTTACCCTGTGGCCAGATAAGTTTCTATTAAACAAGTACAAAAAATGTTTTACATAAATGTTAAAGGCATGCTTTAAAATTAAATACCCATTGCATTTGAAGTTATTTATTACATGTTCTTACAAGCTAATATCTTTTTAAAGTATGATACTTTGTAAAACACTGTATTATATAAAGTGAGAATTCTCATGATCCATCTGCAATGTATTAAGAAAAAGCAAATTGGCTTACCCTGGCTACAAGAGCAAATTGTAAGTATGGGGAATTTTGAAAGGCAGCTGTTAAACAGTGGCAGCCAGACACTGGCCATCGCGGAAGCATTTATCCCCAGAAGCCAGCACGGCTCCCAGGTAGACCTTTGCCCAGAGAGCGCATTTATCAGTAGGAACTACTGGCTGAGGTACAGTGTAGTGAAAGCAAAGAAGGAAATGAAATTAGGTACAAGATTCATTAAGAAATGAAAAGCCATAAAAAATAAAAAAGAATTCAAGTCACAGAACATTTACTGAAATAGAACATGCACTATGCCATAGAGAAAACACCAGTAAATTCCAGAGTACTAGTTAAACATAGTTAAAACAGTGCTCAGAAGGAATTATATAGCTTCAAGTACATTTATTAGAACAAGAAAAGTTAAAAATATATAACCTAAAAATTCTCTTAATAAATCTGGATAAAAAGCAATTGAGCAAACCTAAAGAAATAAGAAGGAAATTATAAACATAATAGAAAGCAATTTACTAGGGGGAAAAAAACTATGTAGTAAAGATTCACAAAATACAAAGCTGCTTCTTAAAAAAATATTTGAGATATTTAGACTTAGAACCAGACTGATCATGAATAAAAGGGTGAAAGGAATGAATAAACAAAATAGCTATAGCTATAACAGAGATATGAAAAGTAAAGATTTTATATGCTAATAAATTTGAAAACCTCTATGAGATAAATTCCTAGAAAAATTTAAGCTACAAAAATTAGCAAGAAGAAATACAAAATTTGACTATGCCAATAAATATTGAAGAAATAGAAAATGTTGCAAAAGCTTCTGATAAAAAAAAATTTTTTTAAATGCCCAGCCCTGGCCAGTGTTGCTTAGTTGGTTGGAGCATCATCCCCTACACCAAAAGGTTCCATTCCCGGACACCACACATACCTAGGTTTCAGTTCAATCCCCAGGCCGATAGGGGGCATGTGCGGGAGTCAATGTTTCTCTCTCATGTTCATTTCTCTCTCTCTCTCTCCCCCTTCCTCTTTCCCACCATCCCTCTCTCTCCCCCTCTCACTAAAAACAAAAATCAATGAAAATGTCCTAAAGTAAGGCTTTTTAAAAATGCCCAGCTGGTTTCATAGGTGAGATATATCAAACATTCAAGTAACATGCAACTCCTATCTTATGTTGTTGTTGTTGTTGTTTATCAGAAGATAAAAAAAAAAAGATCAAAAGCTGCTCAGCTAATATTATCAGGCTAGTCCAATCTTGATTCCAGATTGAAGTATGGGAAAGTCAAGGAAAGAAAATAGGCTGTTGTACTTTGAACATAGGTGGGAAGAATAAATAATTATTTATGAACTGAATTCAAGAGTATTAAATATAATACTAATACATCAAGATCAAGTGAAAAGTCCTTAGAATGCAAGAATACTTCAATGCAATAAAATACCTATACTAATAAAAAGATATGCCAAAACCGGTTTGGCTCAATGGATAGAGCATCGGCCTGCGGATTGAAAGGTCCCAGGTTCGATTTCGGTCAAGGGCATGTATCTTGGTTGCAGACACATACCCAGTAGTGAGTGTGCAGGAGGCAGCTGATCAATGTCTCTCTCTCATCGATGTTTCTAACTCTCTATCCTTCTCCCTTCCTCTTTTTTAAAAAAATCAATAAAATATATGTATATAAAAAGATTTTTTAAAATGCAAGGGTAATATGCTAATTAGATTGGGAGACCTTCTGGGAGACCTGTCAAATATCCTCCCAGATAAAGCCATAGTGGAGGGGCCAAGGCAGAGGCGGTTAGGGGCGATCAGGCCAGGAGGGGAGGGCAGTTGGGGGTGATCAAGTTGGTAAGGGGCATTTGGGGACAAGCAGGCAGGCAAGTGGGTGCAGTTGGGGGTGAGAAGGCCAGTGGGAGGACAGTTGGGGAGTGAGCAGACAGGCAGGTAAGCAGTTAGGAGTCAGCAGTCCCAGATTGCAAGGGACTGTGGGATCAGGCCTTAAGCAGCAGTCAGACATCCCCCAAGGAGTCCCAGATTGGAGAGGATGCAGGCCAGGCTGAGGGACACCACCACTCCCCTCCATATATAAATTTCATGCACCAAGCCACTAGTATTGCTATAATTCACCATGTTCATAGACTAAAGAAGAAAAATCATCTGCTTTACACAATTAATTAATGAAGATATTTTATAAAGTTAAATATCCATTTATGATTTGTGAAAAACAGTTAAGGAACTGGGACTCAAATAAAAGTTTCTTCTCTTGGTAAAGGTTGTTATTCAAAAGACCTAAGACAAGCAGTTTACATAATGGAAGCATCTTAGGTGCTCAAGACAAGAATGCTCACTGTAGTTACTAGTTAAACATAGCACAGAGTTCAGCCTAATGTGTAAGGGAAGTGAAATAAGAGGATTGAATAAAACTATTGTTATTTAAAGATTAAGTGATCATCTGCTTAAAAATAAAAAATAACAGAAGCAGTAAACCATCAAAATAACAAAAGAATTAATCAAGGTTTTTAGCCATAAGAAGAACTTACAAAAATTAATAGCATTTCTCTACACCAGAATAACCAGATTGAAGAGGGTACAGGCTAGGCTGAGGAACCCCGCCTCCATGCACAAATTTCATGCACCAGGCCTCTAGTAAATAATAACAAGCACAGGATATTTTGTATGGACCAATGATGATCATGTGCCATGAACTGAAGAATATACACTGAGTGGCTAGATAATTATGATTTCTGAATGCATAATAATCTGGCCTGTCTCTCTCTCTCTCTCTCTCTCTATATA
>JAAGEH010000192.1:0-18976 GCA_011751065.1 Lasiurus cinereus | reverse complement strand
AGATATAAGTATTGGAACCCCAGCTTTTTTTTCATTTCCATTTACCTGAAACATCATCTTCCATCCCTTCACCCTCAGTCTGTGTGCATCTCTTTTCCTGAGGTGGGTTTTTTGTAGACAGCAGATATGTGGATAATATTTTCTTATCCAATTGATTACCCTATGTCTCTTGATTGGAGCATTTAATCTGTTTACATATAAAGTTATTATTGATAGGTATTTATCTGTCGCCATTTTCAGTGTGTAGCCCAGAGTTCCTTCTTTGCTTCCTATTTCTTTTTATTACAGCAGACCCTTTAACATTTCTTGCATTGCTGGTTTGGTTGTAATATATTTCCTTAGTCCTTTTTTGTCTATGAAACTTCTGATTTCACCTTGAATTTTGATTGAAAGCCTTGCCGGGTACAGTATTCTTGGATTCAGACCCTTCCTTTGCATGACTTTGTATATTTCATTCCATTCCCATCTGGCCTGATAAGTTTCTGTTGAAAAATCAGTAGCTAGTCTTATGGGGGTTCCTTTGTAGGTAACTTTCTGTTTCTCTCTGGTTGCTTTTAAGATTCTTACTTTGTCGTTGGTGTTTGCTAATTTAATTATAATGTGCCTTGGTGTCGGTTTTTTGGGGTTCATTTTGCTTGGGACTCTGTGGGCTTCTTGGATTTGTGTGGGTTTTTCTTTTCTATATTGGGGAAATTTGCTGTCATTATTTCTTCAAACACGTTCTCTAATCCTTGTTCAGTTTCCACTCTTTCTGGAACCCCAATTATGCGAATGTTGTTTTTTTCGTGTTATCCCAATGTGCCCTTAGACTCTCCTCTTGTTTTTCAATTTTTTTGTCTAGAAGCTGCTGTACTTGGGTATTTTTTTCCTACTATGTCTTCTAGCTTCTTCTAGTCTACTTTTGATGCTTTCTATTGAGTTCTTTAAAGCAGTGATGTCATTTTTTATTTCTTCTTGCTCCTTCTTCATTTCCTCTTGGATCTTCTTCATTTCCTCTTGGCTCTTACTCATATTGTCGAATTTGTCTTCCATTCTTTTCATCTACCTTATGATCATTTTGCTGAACTCTTTCTCTGGCAGGCTTATTTCTGCTTCTATTTCAATTACTTCCTTTTCTGGTGATACCTGCCTATCTGTCGTGTGCAGGCTGTTTCTTTTTCTGCCCATGGTCTTTCTTCTCTGGATGTCTGGTTATGTAGTTCTCTCTCCTATGTTGACTTAAAGGCACAAACTACAACATAACCCAGTACAGCACACAAGGCACTGAACAGAAATGTATTCACGATCTTAATAATCACCAATAAGTTGACCACCAATGAAAGACAAATTAGGCGTAAGTAGAGAAAGAAGAAGAGAAAAATGAGGAAAAAAAAGAAAGGAAAGAAATGCCAAAATCAAATTGGGAGAGGGAGAAAAAAATACATAAATAAATGAACAAAAAATAAAATAAAATTTTTAAAAAAGGAGAAGAAGAAAAAGAAAAGAGAAAGATAAACAAAGTCAGAGAGAAAAGAAAGCAGATAAGAGAGAAAAGGGGAACAAAATATAGATGTCAGGAGAAAACTCCAATAGAACAGTCACTAATCCCAATAAAGGCCAGCAACCAGTACCTAAAGATTAATACAAACTACAAATAACAACTGGTATTGAGAGGGGCGAGGGAAAAGAGAGCTAAAAAACAAAGCAAGCAAAAAGCAAAATAAAACATGTAGAATAAGCTAAAACAATCTCACAAAAAAGTACAAAAAATCGATATAATCACTGTTCAGGTAAATAGCAACAAAAGGACATAGAGAAAAAACAACTTTTTGGCTAGTGAAGTAAAGAAGAGAGAGGTTTGTATGGACTTGTAGTAGGGGATTTGAAATTAGATATATAAGTAGGGTGAAATTTTAACCAGGTAAAGATAAAGAATAGGGAGAATCTAAAGTTGGAAAAAGGAAAGAGAAACAAGACAACAAAATGGGAAAGTTAGGAGGAAAGTGTTGCCATAAAGGTATAGTTGAGATGGAGTAAAATTATGCTAAAGGAAAGATGAAAATAGAATGTAGAACTCTAATCCTGAAGTAAAATAAAGAGAAAACAAAATGACACTTGTTTTTTTCCAAAAAGGTAAAATACTAGTCACAATAATACTAGTTGAAAACAAAAATGTAATAATTAAAAAGGTAAAATCAATTGAGGCGGAAAGAAAAAAAATAGTTTTTAATTAAAATATGTAAAAATGAAAAATAAACAAAAAATTTTTTTTTAAAAATAAGAAAAAGAAAAAAAATAGAATGGTCATTCACTTCCACTATTATTCTGTTTGGCACTCCTGTTTCCCAGTAGGGAAGGTATTGCAGTTCCCTGTGTTCCCCTGTTGGTGTTTTAATCTCTTTATTCTTTTGTGGTTATGCCAGAGTCAATTTGTGCATCATCCACTGGGTGGCAGTGTTTCAGGATTGACCTCTGAGACAAAGCACAGGACCTCCCTAGGCTGTGCTCAGATCCTGCTACTCTGTGGTTCTCAATCCCCTCCGGTTTGTGGGGATTTTGCAGCCGGGACACTGCAACAATTCCCAGGCTGTCCCTCTGCCTCAGACAAAAAGGAGTCGTTTTCCAGAGCTCCCCTCTCTCAACAGCTCTGAGAGTTTGCCTCCACACTTAGGGATCACGCCCTGCCCCACATCCTCAGACCTCTCTAGAGGCAGCCTTCCCGCAGCCCGGTTCCCACAGTGTGTGTGTCTCTGTTCTGTGGGACAGGAGACCTCACCTTATCCCAGGCGAAATCTGACCACTCCGTGTGCCGTGTGGATCTCAGATTGGAGAGTGGTGTTCTGGGTCTCTGGCTGTTCAGTGGGTGCTTCAGCTGCAGCTTTAAGACCGCCACAGACATCCACCTCCCTCTGCAAGATGGTGTGGTCTCCGCATTCACGCTGTTGGCTCCGGCCAACAAAAACCCCATGGCAGTGGGGCTGCTTGGCCAGGAGAGCCCCGTCCAGCAGTTCCCTGCCTTCTCCTGGAGGATAACTGACTCTTAACTTGCCAACAAACACGCCCAGTGCGACTCTCAGTTGCTCTCTCTCCCTCTGCCCAGGGACAAAGCTCCAGACGCGTCCGTCTATTCGGCCGCCATTTTTTTCCCTCTAGCCACAGCAATTCTGAGAAAGAAGAATAAAGTAGGTGGGATCTCAATACTAGATTTCAAGCTATATTACACAGCAGCTGTTCTCACAACAGTCTGGTACTGGCACAAGAACAGACATATAGATCAATGGAATAGAATAGAGAATCCAGATATCCACCCAGACCACTATGCTCAATTAATATTTGACAAAGGAGGTGTGAACATACAATGGAGCCAAGATAGCCTCTTCAATAAATGGTGTTGGAAAAATTGGACAGATACATGCAAATAAAAAATGAAACTGGACCACCAACTTACTCCAAATACAAAAATAAAATCAAAATGGATACAGAACTTAAACGTTAAATGGGAGACCATAAAAATACTAGAGAAATCCACTATCCACAGATAGTGTAAGGAGCCTCTGGGACAACTTCAAGTGTACCAACATCAGAATTAGGAGGGTGCCAGAAGAAGAGAGAGTAAGATACTGAAAACCTATTTGAAGAAATAATGACTGAAAATTTCCCCCACCTGGTGGAAGAAATAGACTTACAAGTCCAGGAAGCACACAGAACCCCAAAGAAAAGGAATCCAAAGAGGACCACACCAAGACACATCATAATTAAAATACAAGAGCAAAAGACAAAGAGAGAATATTAAAATCAGCAAGAGAAAAACAGTAAGTTACCTACAAGGGAGTACCCATACAATTGTCAGCTGATTTCTCAAGAGAAATTATGCAGACTTGAGTGGCAAGAAATATTCAAAGTGATGAATAGCAAGAACCTACAACCAAGATTACTCTACCCAGCAACACTACCATTCAGAATTGAAGGGCAAATAAAGAGCTTCACAGATAAGAAAAAGCTATAGGAGTTCATCACACCAAACCAGTATTATATAAGATGCTGAAAGGTCTTCTTTAAGAAAAAGAAGAAGATAAAAATTATGAACAACAAATACATATCTATCAATAAGTGAATCTAAAAATTATGTAAATAAAAAGTCTGATGAACAGAATAAACTGGTGAATATAATAGAATCAGGGGCATAAAACGGGAGTGTACTAATAACCCTTGGGGGGAAATGGATGTGCAGGAAGAGACTGGACAAAAATTGTGCACCTATGGATGAGGACAGTGGAGGGGAAAGGGGGAAGGGCATGGGGTGGAATGGGAACCAGGTAGAGGGACTATTGGGGGAAAAAAAGAGGAACAACTGTAATAATCTGAACAATAAAGATTTATTTTAAAAGAAAAAGAACTTTAAGGACTTGGCTTATATGCAGTGTGGGGCTGGCAAGTTCTGATGTGCAGGGCAGGCTGGAGGCCCAGGGAAGAGCTGATGTTGCAGTGGAGTGGGAAGGCAGTCTGGAGGCCGAACCCCATCCTCCTGAACACCTCCTCCTTTTTCTCTTTAGGCCCACCCACATTACAGAGGGTCAGCCACTCTATTCAAATCTAGTGATTTAAATGTTACTCTCATATGAAAAAGACCTTCACAGCAACATCGAGACTAGGATCCAAGCAGCCAGTGCCAAGCTGACCCAAAACCAGCCAGCCCACGGCTCAAGGTGAAGCAAGACAACTGTGACAGGGATGCTGAGGAAGGACAGGGACTCCGCACAAACCAGTGAGGACAGCTGAACCATCACTGCAGTCGGACTGACCTCACATCCAAGGCCACATGCTACAAGGTTTTAGCTTAGGACCAGACCATGGCTGGGGGAGTCTGCTGAGGTTTCTGCCACTGCCTCCATAGGCTGGCTGCTTCAGATGGCACTAGAGAGCATCCCAAAAGAAATACTAAAGCAAAAGCTTTCCATCCAAACTCAAGATAAGAGTGAAAAACTTTCAAAAGCCACAATAGCCATTCTAAAGGACACCCTTTCTCCTGAGATCCAGCACAGATACAGATGAGGGCCATGGCTAGGGCCTGATGATGAAGATTGTAAAGCTGTAGAAATATTAACCTCTTAGGCAAAGGTGAGGCCTCCAGTGGGGACAGATCTGGAGCCTGAGATATGAAATGGGGACATATGAAGAGAGACAGAGAACTGTGAACCACCACATCCCCCAAACACCTTTCATGGAAGAAGCAGACCCAGAGTTTTAGTTAGCAGTTGCTGTGCAACAAATGATGCCAAAATTTAGCAGCTTTAAATAACAAACATGGGAGAGAAACAAAGATGGTGGCCTAGGTAAATACCTAAACTGCTGCCTCACACAACAATTTCAAAACTACAACTGAAAGGCAGGACAGACATCATCCAGAACCACAGGAAAGCTGGCTGAGTGGAAATTCTACAACTAGAAGGAAGGAGAGGGGCTCACAGAGACCCAGAGAAGCTGCACAAAGCTGAGATGCAAAGACATGTGGTGGAGAGGACAGGGTGGAGTGCTTGGCTGGTTTCCTCTAGCAGGAGGGAGACTGAAACTCCTGACTGTACTGAACTCCAGATCCAACTGCACTGAACCCCAGTTCTGGGTGAGACTCATACAGGGGGGAGTCTGGACTGTTGTGAAAAGGGAGAAGTGCACGGAAATGTAGGAGAACTGCGAAAGGCACAGGTCTGGAGGCATGCGAGCGCAAGGGCGCACCCAGAGGGCTAAATGCTGATTGTGCCTCTGGCTTTCTCTAGCAGGAGGGAGACAGAACCTCTCAACTGTGCTGACACCATTTCCGACTGCACTGAATCCCAGTTTCGGGCAAGACCCTGGGGACCCAGACTCACACACACGAACCCCAGAGTACACAGAAACTCAGAGGAGCCAGAAAGGCAGAGATCTGGAGGTGCGAGTGCACAAGTGCGTGCAGAGAGGGCTGCAGTGATTACCAAGGGACACTGAGAACCAGGGACAGCGTAGGGCAGGGCTGATGGGAAGCCAAGGCTGTCTCTGCTCATCCCTGAGACACCACCCCATCCAAGGTGAACAGAGAAGCTTTTGCAATTTTGCAAGTCTTATCTCATAAGGTTGACTCCAGCACAGAAGTCCTCCAGGCATAGACATAGCTGATCCTCACAACTAAACAATCAAGACTTAACTACAGCCGAAACCAGTTTGGCTCAGTGGACAGAGCATCGGCCTGCAGACTGAAAGGTCCCAGGTTCGATTCTGGTCAAGGGCATATACCTTGGTTGCAAGCACATCTCCAGTAGAAGGTATGCAGGAGGCAGCTGATTGATGTTTCTCTCTCATCGATATTTCTAACTCTCTGTCCCTCTCCCTCTCTGTAAAAAATCAATAAAAATTATATTTTTAAAAAAACAAGACTTAACTACAACAAGGCTGTACACACAGTCCACAAAGGGGTGCACCAAGAGAGTCCACCTCAGGTAACTGGGGAGGCGGAGCTACTTGGCCATATAGGACACCTAGCACACAAAGCTACTCTACCAACTCAGGGAAGCAGCGAAAATGTGGAGACAAAAGAACAGATCACAAACAAAAGAAATGGAGGAAAACAAATGACTGAATATAGAGTTCAAAACCATGGTTAAATGTTCCACAAGAATTTCCTAGAAAAGATGGACAAATTTAACGAGACCCAAGAGAGATGGAAAAGGACCAACTAGAGATGAAAAAGGACCAACTAGAAATTAGACACACACTGACTGAAATAAAAAATATTATACAGAGATCTAACAGCAGAATAGAGGAACACAAGAATCATGTCAAAAATTTGAAATACAAAGAAACAGAAAACACTCCACTGGAAAAGAAAAAAAGAATCCAAAATTGGAAGATAGTGTAAGGAGCCTCTGGGACAACTTCCAGCATACCAACATCAGAAGTATGGAGTGCCAGAAGAAGAGAGAGAGCAAGATACTGAAAACCTATTTGAAGAAATAATGACTGAAAATTTCCCCCACCTGGTGAAAGAAATAGACTTACAAGTCCAGAAAGCACACAGAACTCCAAATAAAGGAATCCAAAGAGGACCACACCAAGACACATCATAATTAAAATACCAAGAGCAAAAGACAAAGAGAGAATATTAAAAGCAGCAAGAGAAAAACAGTTAGTTACCTATAAGGGAGCACCCATACGAATGTCAGCCGATTTCTCAAGAGAAACTATGCAGGCCAGCCAAGAGTGGCAAGAAATATTCAAAGTGGTGAATAGCAAGAACCTACAACCAAGAATACTCTATCCAGCAAAACTATTATTCAGAATTGAAGGTAAGAAAATGAGCTTCACAGATAAGAAAAAGCTAAAGGAGTTCATCAACACCAAACCACTATTATATGAAATGCTGAAAGGTACTCTTTAAAAAGAGGAAGAAGAAGAAAAAGGTAAAGATAAAAATTAGGAACAACAAATACATATCTATCAACAAGAGAATCTAAAAATCAAGTGAATAAAAAATCTGATGAACAGAATAAACTGGTGGATATAATAGAATCAGGGGCTTGGAAAGGGAGTGGACTGATAATTCTCAGGGGGAAAAGGGTGAGGGGGGTTCAGGGAGATACTGTACAAAAGAATACACCTATGGATGAGGTCAATGGGAGGGAGGTAAGGGCAGAGGGAGGGGTGGGAACAGGGTACAGGGGAGCTATGGGGGAGGGGAGAGGAACAAATGTAATAATCTGAACAATAAAGGTTTATTTAAAAAATAACTAACATGTACAATTAGGCATTATTGGGACATTCAGGAAAGTAGGAATATGATGTATATATTTTATCATATTGAATCAATTTTAAGTATTATGGGAATGATTGTGTTTTTGTGGTTATATAGGAGAAATGTCCCTACTCTTAAAGCGCACCTGGAAAATTATTTAGAGGTGTAATGTCATAGTGTCCAAAATATCGGTCAAATGGTTTAACAAAATAATTCCTCAATAGTAAGTGGACAAATAAAGTGTAGAATATTCATACGATTGAATACTATATTAGCAATGCATTTTAACCAATGGCTGATAATACAACATGGACAAAACTTACAGAAGTAATATTGAGGGAAGATGCCAGATACCCACAAAAATACGCTCCAATATACGTTTAGCTACCAATTGCTGGGTAGCAAATATCCTCAACTTTGTCTTAACACAAAAACAATCATTTTATTATTTGATGAGTCTGGGTTAACTGGGCTCTAAGAACACTGACATGGCCCATGAGCCACGTGGTACTCAGTGCAGCCTCGCACACTGTGGACGGACCAAGGCTGGCCATCAGACCTGTGCATCTTCAGAATACTGCAAACGCACCCTATCTCTCAGGCCTTGCCTTCCATAGTGCAGGCCGGGTGTGGGGGGAGGGTTGGGGAGGGGCGGGAATCTCCCTTTCCCTAGCCTGTTGGAAGTGAGGGCACAAACAGGGGGCTGCATCCCACCATCCAATCCATTCACCGAGAGTCAACCCAAAACCGAGTGACAGGAGGAAGCAGACTCTTTCTGAATTCACTCGCTGCCAACGTGACCAAGAAGCAGCTGGCTTTGGGGGAAACAGCGGTCGAAAAAGTGAAGTTCCTGGAACAGAAGTGGCTTGGGAGCTGCTGGGCAGGTTACCCAGAAGCGGGGAACAGTCGGGGGAGCCTTGATCGTTCCTAATGAGCTGCCCGCGATTGCTGTAGCATTTCCTCTCTGAAAGCCTAATTCTGAGAGAAAGGTACTTGTTAGACTTTTCAAAGTGTTGTCAAAACCAACTAACCAGGAAGAATACAAGAGATTTATGCAAAGAGTATTTGCAAAACAATTTGCTGCCTTAGAGATTCAAAATGTTTCTTGCACTCCAGGGTCATAAAAGCTCGTCCTTGGCCTTGGCATTATCGCCTTTGCCAGAGGGAGGGTGCCGCCACCCCTTAGCAGCTCTCTGCAGGCCAACCCCCAGCGAAGCCGGAGCCAGCCAGCTGCTCTGCACTATTCCTGGACACCCAACTTCAATAAGGCAGGATAATGAGAAAACATTCAAGTGTGGTATGAAATCTTCAATCAAGCACAGCTCTGTCTTATTTATAATTCTAGAAACATTGTCCCTACACAGTTCCCGCCCCTAAAGTACAGAACTGACCAATTAAGATTCTTTCAGAAATGCTCTAATTCAGTATCATTAATTGCACAGTCTCTTTTATTTGGCTATTTTAGGATTAAAACGTAAAGATCTCCTTGTTGTGTGGTTATCAAAATGAAGGTCTTCTGACAGTAAGGCTAGAGAGTTCGCATCTGTCTGGAGGAATTTAGTCCATAAGGTCATAATTTTATTTTTTTTCCAATTTTTATTATAAAGTTTTCTTTTTTTCCCTTTTTTTATTAAATGTATTGAGATGTCATTGATTAAAATGGTCACATAAGTGTCAGGTGTGGGTTTCTCTGTCACAGGGTCTGCATATTGCACTGTGTGCCCACCATCCAGAGTCAGACCTTCTCCCCTCACCATATATCAGGACCCCCTTCAGCTCCACCCCCTCCTTCTGGCAACCACCACGCTGCTGTTTGTGTGATCTACCCTGTTTCCCCGAAAGTAAGACATCCCCCGAAAATAAGACCTACTTCTAGTTTTGCCTCTCGCTATAATATAAGGCATCAAAGTCCATCCAGTTTTGCCTCTCGCTGTAATATAAGACATCAAGGTCCATCCATTGTTGCAATATACCACCCTTTCCATGGTCCTAATTTTAATCACGTCTATCATAAGCGGAAATATTTCTATTGCCACTCATCAGCTCACTTATTCTGAGAACCCCACCTCAACTCACCTCTGCAGTCTGCTTGCAGTGCCTCTGCCTGTGGTGAAATCCCACTTTCTCTGAGGTGCCCCAGCTCACCAGTGACCCTGGCTGCTCAGGGACATCCTTCCTCACCCGTCCGGTGGGGACTTAACTGGAGCCAGCAGGCTAGAATTTTGTAGGCTTTGTTTCCATGTACGAACTCAGTCCTTTATCTTAAATACTGACTTTTCAGACCCAATCAAATGAGAGTTTGCTTTAAATGTGACTTTTCTGACATGACCATGGTCCCATTTTGGAGATGGAACTGCTGAACCCTTGCACACCAGCACATCACTATATAACACACAGCAACCCATCAAAGCACCTTGTAGAGTTTTTGCAGGAAAGAGATATATATATGATTTTCTGTAGAATCATCTTACATTCCACCAGTAACACCATCTACAAAGATGTTTGTTTGTAGATGTGTGGTAGTTTTAAAAAGCAAAATTTCACTTAATGTCTTTTAATAAAGGATAACTGAGATTTTCTAACCTTAAAAAGTTGCAGAAGCATTTCTCAGAATTCCAATTAACAGGGTTCTCATCATCTGTAATCTCTCCTCATATTTATACTTTGTAATCTACCCTGTTTCCCTGAAAGTAAGACATCCCTCGAAAATAAGACCTCCCAGATAATAAGGCCTCCCCTGAACATAAGGCCTCCCCGGAATATAAGGCCCCCTGAAGCTACGATGATGTTTGTGTGATCTACCCGTACCGTAGACAGATAATAAATTTCCTTTTTTGTTGTTGTTGTTCAACAATAAATGTGTACCATATTCTTCTTCATGGAAAAATAAGACATCCCCTGAAAATAAGACCTCGTGCATCTTTGGGAGCAAAAATTAATATAAGACACTGTCTTATTTTTAGGGAAACAGGGTATATTAAGGTTTATTGTAGGGTATTTTTCCTTGAATTCTGAATTTTCATTGGAAAAGAACATTTGGTTTCCATTTCCACAAGCATAGGCTAAAGTTGAGGGGTATAGGTAGACAAGTCAAGAAGAAAATTAATTTTCTCATACACTCATCAGAAAAGAAAATATTTGAAACAATATTCTAAGACAAATTCTCATGATAAAGTATCCCATCTCTAAGACAGGATGGCAATTTCATCCCATCTTATTTCTTGTTCCGCATACAGATGCCAGCTTCTGCCCAGCTTCTGCCCAGCTTCACTGGGAAAGTCTGTTCTCACGGGTCCAGTCGCTGCAATGACCAGGGAGTGGTCCCACAGACTTCCAAGGGGGTCCTTTTTTGCTGTTACCCTTAGGAGCACCATTTGGATGACAGCTCACAGCAAGGTATGTGAGCAAGGCAGGAAGTGTCTGCCTGGAGCAAGACTGGACGGCACTGTGGCATCAGTTGCAGTCACAGCGACATCAGAAAGTGGAGTAGAGTCTTCCGTGTACCACATTTTCCCAGACTTACCAGTCTTACATGGAAGGTAGATATGCATTGCAGACGGTGAGGGCACTAACAGCTGTCCAGGTCAACCAGCCTGTGAACTGTGACTGGGATTCCTACCAGCTCCACCACTTCTGGGTATCTTAACCCAGAGACAAAATCTCCTTATTGAGTATATTAATGCCCAGCTTGGAATGAACAGGAAGAGGCTTTTACATTTCCTGAAACATATTTCTACCTGCACAAAATTAATAAAGAAAAGTGTGTGTGATTGTGTGTGTGTGTGTGTGTGTGTGTGTGTGTGTTATTTGTCAGCTTTTCCACATTGTAGGTCTGACACACAGAATAGCTCTTTCAATAGAGCTGAATTAATTTAAAATATATAAAGCATGTCGAATGCACCTAATTACTTCTGGCCGCCTTCACTTAATAAGGCTAACCTGAAAATAAAGGCCTTCAAAGTGAGAGGCAACGGCATGTAGTTGAGATCAGTAAGAAGCTATTCTGGATGCAGGGACTCAGGCAGAAGCCCAGTGTTCTGATTAGGGGACAACAGTCATGGTATTTACTAAAAAGGGAAGGGGAATAATTACATCCACAGAAGGAAGGAATTTCTAAAGGTGCTTTGTTATTTCTGAGCAATATTTTAAATGTTTAGTCCCCCAGTCCTCAGTCTGGTCCTAATACTTGCTTCCTGGTTATATTTGCAAGTATTCCTTTGAGAAACAAGGCTGCTTCGGCACAGTGCAAAGGTTATTTTGCCTGGTTTTAGCATTCCAAAGGCCAGAGGCATAAGTCATTCCAGGGGAGAATCCAAGATGGTGGCATAAGTAAACACCTACACTGCCGACTCGCACAACAATTTCAAAACTACAACTAAAAGACAGAATGGGCATCATCCAGAACCACAGGAAAGCTGGTTGAGTGGAAGTTCTACAGCTAGAAGGCAAGAGAGGGGCTCACAGAAACCCAGAGGAGCTGCAAAAAGCTGAGGTATGGAGACGCGTGCGTGGAGAGAGCTGGTGCCAGAGTACCTGGCTGGCTTTCTCTGGCAGGAGGGAAACGGAGACTCTCAAAGGCATTGAACCCCTTATCTTACAACACTAAACCCCAGAGTCAGTCGAAACTCATACGGGGGGAATTTGGACTGTGAAAAGGGAGAAGTACACGGAAATTTAGGGGAGTCGCAAAAGATGAAAGGCCTGGTGGCGCGCACGGCACCACGCACAGGACAGATTGCTGATTGTGCCACTGGCTTTCGCGAGTGGGCAGGAGACAGAGCCTCCCAACTGCGCCACTTCTGACTCCACTAAGCCCCTGTTTTGGGCGAAACCCTGGGGACCTAGACTCGTGTGGTCCTGGTGCGCAGGGGAGCTGGAAAGGCAGCGGTTAGAGGCACTGCGGGTGCGCGAGAACAAGGACCGCTCCAGCGATTACCCAGTCACGTGAGACTCAGGGGGCGTGGAGGGCGGGGCCAACTGGAAGGCAAGGCGGTGCCTTAAGCCCTGAGACTCCACCCATCCCAAGCTCAACAGGGGCTTCTTTGGTTTTGCAAGTCTGGTATCATAAAGCTGAATTCAACACAGAAGTTTCCCAGGCATAATGAAAATGCCGAGACAAGGGAAGGGATTACAAACAAAAGAAATGGAGGGGAAAAAACGACTGGATATAGAGTTCAAAACCACGCTTATAAGGTTTTTCAAGAATATGCTAGAAAATCTGGATAAATTTAGTGAGCCCCAAGAGGAGATGAAAAAGGACATACTAGAGACACTGACTGAAATAAAAAATATTATACAGAGTCCTAACAGCATACTAGAGGATGGCAAGAATCAAGTCAAAAATTTGAAATATAAAGAAGCAGAAAACATTCAACTGGAAAAGCAAGAAGAGAAAAGAATCCAAAAATGTGAAGATAATGTAAGGAGCCTCTGGGACAGCTTCAAGCGTACCAACATCAGAATTGTGGGGGTGCCAGAAGAAGAGAGAGAGCAAGATACTGAAAACCTATTTAAAGAAATAATGACTGAAAACTTCCCACATCTGGTAAAAGAAATAGACTTACAAGTCCAGGAAGCACACAGAACCCCAAAGAAAAGGAATCCAAAGAGGACCACACCAAGACACATCATAATTAAAATACCAAGAGCAAAAGACAAAGAGAGAATATTAAAAGCAGGAAGAGAAAAACAGTTCATTACCTACAAGGGAGCACCCATACGACTCTCAGCTGATTTCTCAACAGAAATGATGCAGGCCAGACGGGAGTGGCAAGAAATATTCAACGTGGTGAATAACAAGAACCTACAACCAAGAATAATCTATCCAGCAAAGCTATCATTCAGAATTGAAGGGCAGATAAAGAGCTTCACAGAGAAGAAAAAGCTAAAGGAGTTCATCAACTCCAAACCAGTATTATATAAAATGCTGAAAGGTACTCTTTTAGAAGAGGAAGATGAAAAAGGTAAAAGACAAAAAATTATGAACAACAAATACATATCTACCAACAAGTGAATCTAAAAATTAAGTGAATTAAAAATTTGATCAACAGAATAAACTGATGAATATAATAGAATCAGGAGCACAGAAAGGGAGTAGACTGATAATTCTCAGGGGGACAAAAATCATAAAGCATCAAACAGACTGTGAAATTACAGCAGAAAGATTAAAGTTAGGTGAGGTAGATAAGTGATCAATCAAAGGACTTGTATGCATGCATATAAGCATAACCAATGAGCACTGACACTGGAGGGTTGGGGTATGCCTGGGAGGGAGGGGGGGCAATGGGGAGATATGTATAAAAATTAATTAAAATTAATTAAAAAAAAAAAAGACATGCCAGGCAGCGCCTCTGGGATGTCAGCTCCAGCTTCATTTCACAGTGGTCCCGGTTACGCCTCACAGAGGGAAAGATAAGCCTTTGGTGCTATCTAGTGGTCAGGTGGGTATCGACTACCTAGTGGGAAAGGATAGTGTAACGGTTTAATATTCTCAACTCGGGGTCTGGATTTCAGGAAGGAATAAAACATAACTTTCGGAGGAAACTGGTCACTTAACACATTGTGGGAGAATCACGAGCATCCTTGTGTTTTCATATTACACGGTCTTTTACATAGATGTTAAAGGCACGCCTTAAAATTAAATAGCCATTTCATTTTGAAGTTACCTATTACATGTTCTTAAGAGCTAATATCTTTTTAAAGTATGAGACCTTGTAAAACATTTTTTGTACTTGTGCAATAGAAACTTACCTGGCCACTGGGTAAAGCTGGCAATAAAACTACTGGTGCTCAATGTGTTAATTAACATCAGTGCACAGGTACCTGAGAGTGAGCAATTGCTACAGCTTTTGCTACCCTGATATCGAGAGTGACAATGCCTTTTAAAATAAATATTATAAAAGCAATATAATCATTATAAGAAGTTTTAGGTCTCAGAAGCAACGGGCTTTGGTGATCTATTTCAAAACTGGTTTAAGAGCATGACAACAGCAGCATAAAGTCATCAGGATGGGAGTGAGAGAATTCTCATCAGAACAGAAATCTTGGTGGGGCCGATTACACTAAAAGGGGAACCCTTTTTCTACCTCGTTTTAAGAGTACAATGGCTATTTCAAGCCCAATCGTGAACTACACGTTCTCTCTTTTTTTGCTTCTTAATTTTAATTCATCATTACATGTGTGTTTTAGAAGTTAGAAGACAATATTATTTAAAGCTTTCAACTTCAGTTTTAAAAGGTAAGTAGCCTTATTAATACAATACACTAATGTATATGCCACAGTGAATTTACCAACTCAATTTGAGCTTTGCAAAAAGTAAACATAGCCCTGGCTGTTGTGGCCAGTCGGTTGAGTATCATCCCGTGCACCATAAAGTCACCAGTCCAATCCCCAGTCAGATGCATATGGGAAGCACCCTATTGATGTTTCTCTCTCACATCAATGTTTCTCTTTCTCTCCCTCTCCCTTCCTCTCTCTAAAAATATCAATAGAAACATATTTTTTAAAGAAGTAAATATAAACAAGACTATATCTACAAAGGCTACTTGGTGAGCAGTAATTTTTCTCTTTATCTCTAAGATAAATTATTATTTCTTTTAAGAATTTTGAAGGTAATAAAAAATTACCTACAAAATTCTCAATTTAATTTTTAAAATCATAAAAATCATTTAGGTAGAGACTATAGAGCAACAAAATCACTATTGATCTTAGAAATTGTTTTTTATATATATATTTTATTGATTTTTTACAGAGAAGAAAGGAGAGGGATAGAGAATTAGAAACATCAATGAGAGAGAAACATGGATCAGCTGCCTCCTGCACACCTCCTACTGGGGATGTGCCCACAACCAAGGTATATGCCCTTGACCAGAATCGAACCTGGGACCCCTCAGTCTACAGGCCAATGCTCTATCCAGTGAGCCAAACTAATCGGGGCAGAAGTTTTTTTAGGAAGTGAAATTTTTAAATTGTACAGAGAGACTAAGTGGAATAACTAAGTCAAATGGTTTGCAGTGTTGTCCAACGTTCACAAGAGGAATGATTTAACAAATAAAAGCATATCTTGATAATAATTAGAGTAAATGTTTATGTTTGCATTTAGGATTACTTCCCAGAAGTTGAGACAGCAAGTGAGTCTAAGAACGGAGAAGTTTTTTTTTTCTTTTTTTTGGCAAAACTATTTACCTTTATAGAAAACAGATTATTAGCTGTCTAGAGTGGGGAGGACAAAGGAGTAGGAGGACTGTCTGCAAAAGGCAAGAGAGAATTGCAGTCAACAACAATGTTTTGAATATGGATTGGGGGAGGGGTTACAGCTGTAACACTTATCAAAACCCCTCAATCCAAAGACTTTAAATTCTTCCACTTGGTTTACACAAATTGCAGCTCAGTAGCATTGACTGAAAACTATACGAGATCAAAAGCTTCTTCTGTGGAGTTTGTGGGCTTTACTAACAAGAGAACCAAATGCATCATTATGACCAAACACCTTTTTCCTTTTTGTTCAATTTATTTAAACTAAAAATCCAAATACAGTTCTCTCACCCACTCAAATCCTTTTTGTAAGTTGGGTAGTTTCCAATTCTTTGCTTCCAACTATCTAAAAAGAGATCCTAATCAAGTTGTCAGCTATTCCATCATCTAAGGAAATTTTTGATGACTTAGGAAATATAATTCTGCAGCAATTCAAACAGTTAAGCAAATTTGTTATGGAAAAATTCCATCTATTGCCATCTATCTACTTATGTACACAGTTTCCTATATAATGAAGAGCTAATATGCAAGTTGACCATCATGCCTGAGCACAAGATGGCCACCCCCAGGTGGTCACAAGATGGCTGCCACTAGATGGCCGGCAGGGCATGGCAATTAGGAGCAACCAGGACAGCAGGGGAGGGCAGGGGAGGGCAGTTGGAGGCAATCAGGCCAGCAGGGAAGGACAGTTGGGGATGACCAGGCTGGCAGAGGAGGGCAGTTGGGGGGGACCAAGCCTGCAGGGGAGGGAGGGCAGTTGGGGGGACCAGGTTTGAAGGAGAAGGCAGTTGGGGCAACCAGACCTGCAAGGGAGAGCAGTTGCGGGTGACCAGGCCTGCAGGAGGAGGCAGCTGGGGGGCAACTGGGCTTGCAGGGGAAGGAGGATAGTTGGGGAGGATCAAGCCTGCAGGGGAGAGCAGTTAGGGGTGATCAGGTCAGCAGGGGAGGGCAGTTGGGGGCAACTGGGCCTGCAGGGAAGAGAGGGCAGTTGTGGGGACCAGGTCTGTAGGGGACAGTAGTAAGGGGTGACTGGGCTGGCAGGGGAGAGCAGTTGGGGGCAAACAGGCAGACAGGGGAGAGCAGTTAGGGCCAACCAGGCCTGTAGGGGAGGACAGTTGGGAGGGCAGTTAGGGGCAACAGAGCTGGCAGTGGAGAGTAGTTGGGGGTGATCAGGCCAGCAGGGGAGCAGTTAGGCATTGATAAGGCTGGCAGGGGAGTGGTTAGTGTGTGATCAGGCTGGCATGCAGAAACAGTTAGGGGCAATCAGGCAGGCAGGCAAGTGGTTGTAAGCCAGCAGTCCTAGATTGTGAGAAGGATGTCCCAGATTGGAGAGGGTGCAGGCTGGGCTGAGAAACACCCTCCACCCCAAGTACACTTATTTCATGCACCCATGCACCGGGCCTCTAGTATGTATATAAAAGGAGAATTCAAAATACAATTGATGCTACTTTTTGTCTCATTCTAGAAATAAGTATTATTCATCCACAGATACATAAAAGTAATTGGAAAAGCCCATCTATTCCATTAAGAGATTCATTGCCAAGATAAGCTTACTTTTATGGTTCACAATTACTTATAAAATGAGTAATAAATTTATGCTGTTTTTAACTATTGTGTTTACAGTACCTAACTGCAATAAGTCAAATGAAACTGTTTAATTCTTAGAGCTTATGGCCCATTGAAATTCTATATTGATGGATTTTGTTGCTGCACAAAAGTATGATATGGTGATCAACCACGAAAACCTGGGGATTTAAATTCAAGATAAAATTCTTGTAGGTAAGTTGAGAATGAAATTGGAAAAAAGAAACTATGCAAAATGTCTACATGTTTATACTATGTAACAGATGGTGGCATGTATAAAAGCTTGGATACATTTTTTAAATGATGTAGCAGTTTTATTTTTTAAATGCCCATATTGACCAGGAAATTGCTTATATTTAGACTTGCAATAAGAATCCTGTCAACTTCAAAATGTATGGAGCTTAGACTTCTGCTTCCAATACACAGAGTCCATGGACTTGTTTCTGTTCCTGCTGAGCGCTGCTCCCGCTCGCGAAAGCACTGCAAAGTGATACAGACTCCAAAGGCGTCAAGAAGGCAGCCAGGTTGCCTTCAGGACCCAAGGAACCAGGTTTCCCTTCCTCATACACCTCAGACTGGGAGCTCAAAAAAGCCAGCAACTCAGCAATATCAGCAGCATGTGGAATAAAGGGAGATGAAGGCGGGCAGCCTCGCCAGACAGACAGCTTTTACAGAACTGTTCTATGTACTTCAGCCAAATCTCACAAAAATAAGACTCCACCCTAACCAGCAAAGACCCACTGAGGAGCGTAGACTTCCACCCTCATCAGGCAGTGAAGAACACTCAGCCCCGCAGTGCACGTCTGTACGCACGCTCTCAACACACACACACACACACACAGGCTCTCCCTCCCCGCCACCAGGGTGCTATCAGAGAAAGTGAGTAGGAAACCAGAAAGTTCATCCTTTCCCAGGGAAAGTGGGCCTCCTCCCCACACCGCCCACAGTGTCGGTGGAGACCTAGACTCCCCCTACACCGAAACAACTGCCCCCTGCCTATAGGGTGTGTCACTCAGTGCCTAGTGTAGGCAGAGACAGTTACAACCACCCACAGCTAATCCAGCAAGCCCCAAACGATGACCCAACCCAATCTTGCAGTTCTGAACCCAGGTGAGAGGCACTCTACCCCCAACCAGCAGACCAGTCCCAGTGACCACCTAGTGGGGAGGCAGAGCTCCCACTCCCTTAACCCCTCAGGGCTATCAGTCGGGGCTGAGTGGGCTCTTTGTGGTGGGCTCTGTGTGCTGGGCTCTGTGTGACGGTCTGTGTGTGACGGACTCTGTGTGACGGGCTCTGTGTGACGGTCTGTGTGTGACGGACTCCGTGTGACGGTCTCTGTGTGACGTACTCTGTGTGACGGGCTCTGTGTGAAGGGCTCTGTGTGACGGGCTCTGTGTG
>JAAGEH010000191.1:5541-15586 GCA_011751065.1 Lasiurus cinereus | reverse complement strand
CCTGGGACCTTTCAGTCTGCAGGCTGAGGCTCTATCCACTGAGCCACGCTGGTTTCGGCTCACCTGCACCTCTATTTTATTTTATTTTTTAAAATATATTTTATTGATTTTTCGCAGAGAGGAAGGGAGAGGGATAGAGAGTCAGAAACATCGATGAGAGAGAGACATCGATCAGCCGCCTCCTGCACACCCACTACTGGGGATGTGCCCGCCACCAAGGTACATGCCTTTGACTGGAATCGAACCTGGAACCCTCCAGTCCTCAGGCCGACGCTCTATCCACTGAGCCACACCGGTTTTGGCTCGCCTGCACCTTTAAATGGCTGAAACGATGGTCCCGTCGGACAGACAGGTGGGCATTTTAATTGGAGGGTTGATGGACTCTGATTTCGCTCTGTTGATTCCCCCCCATCCTCCCCAGCAATAGTAGGAGGGCTCGTTAAGAAATGTGTGAGTAACTTTGAAAAAACAGAACAGCCGAGACCGGGTTGGTTCAGTGGATAGAGCGTCGGTCTGCGGACTGAAAGGTCCCAGGTTCGATTCCAGTCAAGGGCATGTACCTTGGTGGCGGGCACATCCCTAGTGGGGGGCGTGCAGGAGGCGGCTGATCGATGTCTCTCTCCCATTGATGTTTCTCACTCTCTATCCCTTTCCCTTCCTCTCTGTGAAACATCAATAAAATATATTAATTTTTTAAAAAAAAGAAAAAACAGAACACACGCTGTCTGGAGGTCTGAACGAGCTCAGGGCGTGGACCCTAAACGCCTCGTGGGCCCTGCGGTGACCCTGCCCCCAGGCTTGCTGTGGGAGCATCTCCCGGTGACACAGCCTCAGGCTCCACCCGGACTGCCCCGCCCTGCCTGTCCCTGCGCCTCCGTGAAACAAACAAACACAGGAAGGGAATTCAGGCCACGGGGCCAGCCGCCGCCACCACACCCCTCGCCGGGCGGGCCTGCGGCTCTGCCTGAGGGTGAGCTGTCTGACCAGCCGATGGAACCTGGAATCCCATCGGGCGTCTCCGCTGCCCGCTCCTGTCCACCGGGAGGCACCTCCCCCCGGGAGGAGGGAGCAGGTGGGACCCGCCAGCCTGGCTCCGCGCCCACAGCTCGGCCTGGGGACCGCAGGGTCCCGGTTCCTGCCCAGGCAGGGCACGGGCCCGGGTTGCAGGCTCCATTCCCGGTGGGGGGTTGGAGGGAGGGTACAGGAGGCAATGGATCAACGACTCTCTCTCATCGTGTATGTTTCTTTTTTCTTTTTTTTTTAAATATATTTTATTGATTTTTTACAGAGAGGCAGGGAGAGGGATAGAGAGTTAGAAACATCGATGAGAGAGAGACATCAATCAGCCGCCTCCTGCACGCCCCACAGTGGAGATGTGCCCGCAACCAAGGTACATGCCCCCGACCGGGATCGAACCTGGGACCTTTCAGTCCTCAGGCTGACGCTCTATCCACTGAGCCAAACCGGTCTCGGCTTATGTTTCTTTCTTTCTTTTTAAAATATATTTTATTGATTTTTTACAGAGAGGCAGGGAGAGGGAGAGAGAGTCAGAAACATCAATGAGAGAGAGACATCGATCAGCCGCCTCCTGCACGCCCCACACTGGGGATGTGCCCACAACCAAGATACATGCCCTTGACCGGAACCGAACCTGGGACCCTTCAGTCTGCAGGCCAATGCTCTATCCACTGAGCCACACTGGTCTAGGCTCTTTTTTAAAAAAATATATATATTTTAATGATTTTTTACAGAGAGGAAGGGAGAGGGATAGAGAGTCAGAAACATCCATGAGAGAGAGACATCGATCAGCCGCCTCCTGCACACCCCCTACTGGGGATGTGCCCGCCACCAAGGTACGTGCCCTTGACCAGAATCAAACCCGGGACCCTTGAGTCCACAGGCCGACGCTCTATCCGCTGGGCCACACTGGCCCGAGCATCTCCGATGTTTCCTTCCCTCTCCCTCCCACTCCCTCTGACATCAATAAAAACCGAGTTCAAAGGAAAGACGCGTCCCTGCCTTTGCAGGCGTCTGTTTGTTGTTGGGCCGCGTGGACTTCCTCCTTCCTGAGCTGGGCTGTGGGCGCGGAGAGGGAGGCGTGTGCCCGGCAGAGCCTCGTGGCGTCCTGGCCGGCCGGGCAGCGGGCTGGGCGTCTTGTTTCCAGCCCCTCGTTCTTCTAAACGGCCACCCCTTTCCCCATCCCCTGTCACCCTCCCAGAGCAGAGGGTGTGCAGAATCACCTCCAGGTTCCCTGCCCCAGGCTCACACACAGGCGGGCAAGGCCAGTTGGCGGGGTGCGTGATGCCCCCTGGCGGTCGGTCTTGGCGCTGCGCCGCCTCGTCCAGCCTCGCCTTGGTGAGTCCCCTGTCTTTTGCCAGAAGCCACGGGCACCCCTGGGCAACTCCAGTCCGGGTTCCTCTACCAATGGGCTGTTGGGGAAGGCCCTCAGCCACCCGCAGCCCCGTTTCAGGCACATACACCCCCCCAACCCAGACCGGCTGGGTGCCCACTGCTTCATTTGGAGGAGGGGTCCCTGTCCCACGGTGGTGGGCGGGCGGCAGGGGCCCTGCCGAGGGTGTGAGTCCAGTCCGTTCCGGTCCGCTCTGGTCCACTCAGGACGCCTGAGGGATTTCACGGACCATCGCCCCATCAAGGTGCAGGTGCGCCAGCCTCCGCTCGGCCTGTTTGGATTATTTTTAAAAATATATATATTTCATTGATTTTTTACAGAGAGGAAGGGAGAGGGAGAGAGAGTTAGAAACATCGATGAGAGAGAAACAGCGATCAGCCGCCTCCTGCACACCTCCTACTGGGGTTGTGCCTGCAACCAAGGTACATGCCCTTGACGGGAATCAAACCCGGGACCTTTCAGTCCGCAGGCCGACGTTCTATCCACGGAGCCACACCGGTTTCGGCCTGTTTCGATTCTTGTGTCAAACCCCGTCCCTGCTACCGCTGAGACCGTTCTCAGAGGAGCGACACGTTTGAAATAGTTCATAGGCGCCCAGCCCGCACCCCAGGCCTGTGCCCCGACCCAGAATCGAACCCGGGACCTTCTGCTTCCTGTCGATGCTCAGCCCCTGAGCGGCCGGCCGGGCTGTGCTCCCTGTGACTCGCTGCCCCACGGCGGGCGGGTGGACGGTGCCCTGACGCTGCTGCCCGCCGGGGCTCAGGGCCGCGCCCGCTCTCAGAGCCTCACGGGCAGGTGACATTGCTTTGTCTTCCTTTTCCCCCTCCTGGCACAGTTCCTTACTGTCCCCCGGGACGTGTTTGCTAACAGCCCCAACGCCTCTAGCTCCTCCATGAGATGAAGCAAAGCGTGAATAAATCTACGTTCAGTGACCCCACTCCTCGCCCACACGCTCCCTCGATGGCAGACACAATAAACCGACACACACACCGTTCCCCAGCCAGCCAGCCACCCCCGCTGCTGGTGGTCCTCGGCGGGCGGACACTCCTCCCGCCTCCTCTTCCTCGGGTTTCGGGAGATGCCTCCGGTCCCCGGGGGGCCCCTCAGTGTCTGTGAGGCACCCGGACGGCCTCACCGGAGCAGAGAGAAGTGTCCCGGGCTTGCTTCCTGGAGGGCTGAGCCCCCTGCGCATGCACTGGACGCCCGCACACGGGCTGAGGGCCCGGCGTCCGTGGGTCCAAGAGGAACTCGGGTGCTCCCTCAAGAACAGACCCCGGGGCCGAAACCCGTGTGGCTCAGTGGATAGAGCGTCGGTCTGCGGACTGAGGGATCCCAGGTTCGATTCCGGTCAAGGGCATGGACCTTGGTGGCGGGCACATCCCCAGTGGGGGGCGTGCAGGAGGCGGCTGATCGATGTCTCTCTCCTTGATGTTTCTGACTCTCTATTCCTCTCCCTTCCTCTCTGTGAAAAACCAATAAAATACAGTGGTACCTCGAGATATGAGTGCCCTGACATACGAGATTCTTGAGATACGAGCCCTCGAGCGAGCGATTTTTGCTTTGAAATACGAACAACAGTTGAGGTAGGAGTCATCGCGCCAGTTTACCGCGACTCGAGCGTCTCACAGTTTCCCAGGCCTCGAGGTGACGGAACGAATTAAACTCGTACCTCGAGGTACCGCTGTATATTTAAAAAATAAAATAAATAAATAAATAAGAGGCACCTGTGTCACTATTGCCAGCTCACCTCCGTCGTGGGTAATAAAAATAAACATGGAGCCGAGACCGGTGTGGCTCCGTGGATAGAGCGTCGGCCTGCAGACTGAAAGGCCCCAGGTTCGATTCCGGTCGGGGGTAGGGACCTTGCTGGCGGGCACATCTCCAGTGTGGGGCGTGCAGGAGGCGGCTGATCGATGTCTCTCTCTCATCCATGTTTCTGACTCTCTATTCCTCTCCCTTCCTCTCTGTGAAAAATCAATAAAATATATTAAAGAAAAAGAACAGACCCCGGGAGACGGAGTTCCCTGCCGGCGTCTGGCTGGGGCTGCTTTGCTCTCAGGGCTCCGGCCACCTCACTG
The DNA here is from genome assembly GCA_011751065.1 of Lasiurus cinereus. Taxonomy (NCBI): domain Eukaryota; kingdom Metazoa; phylum Chordata; class Mammalia; order Chiroptera; family Vespertilionidae; genus Lasiurus; species Lasiurus cinereus. The sequence continues at coordinate 11,098 of JAAGEH010000191.1, read as the reverse complement.
CGTCCCTCAGGACGGCTCTCAGCCTCCGTGGTGCCCGGGAGGACGGCCCAGCACCGGCCGCTCCCACGGGTTTCCGGGGCTCGCCCACCGCTTTCTGTTCTTGGAAAGTCTTGCTGGCGGTGGCGGCCGCGACCTCTCGGCTGCGAGGGGGTCAGACGTGAGCCACGTCACCACCGGTCATCTCACAGCTGTGCCCGCAGCTGCCCCGTCGCCTGTAGCGGCGGATGCGGGGGTGGGGGGGGGGAGCTGGGCCTCGCAGGGTGGAACTGGATGTCCGCCTCTGCCCGCTCTCCTCGGCCCCGGCCTCAGGCTCCCTGTGGGGCAAGGAGGCGTCCCCTCTCGGACCAGCGTCCACGCCGCTCAGCCAGAAGCTGGGCCCACCGCTGGTGAGTGCAGCAGCAATGGCAGGAGCCTCTCCCACCTCCACAGCGAGGCTAAGGACTCCTCGGGGGATGTCTGACTGCTGGCTTCGTCCGCTCAACGGTCGAGCAGCAGGCCTAAGCTGGCAGTCGAACATCCGCCTCGGGGTCCCAGACTGAGAGGGCGCGGGCGAAGCTGAAGGACTCTCCCTCCCCTCGTCCCCCATGCACGAATGCTGTGCACCAGGCCTCTAGTATATAAGAAAACACAGGATTTTTTGTTACATTTTTTGTTATACGACGGACGGGCAGCCTGTGGCTCGTTCCGAAAGTTTCCGCAGACACACACTTCCCCACCCTTCCCGGGCCTGGCGCTTCGTTGGAGGAGACCCTCTGTGGGGGCTGAGCCCTGTGTGGGGGCACCTGCCTCTCCTGTCTGGTCCCGAGGACCCAGCATGTAATGCTGCCCAGTGACCGGCTGGGGACCAGGGGAGACGCCCGGGGCAGGGACCTCAGGTGCAGGTTCCCTCCACTCCTGTTCCCAGCGGGGGGCACGGGCGGGAGGCAGCGACCGACGTGTGTATCTCACAGGGCTGTTCCTCCCTCCGCCTCTCTCTCTGAAAGCCCCTCTCTCTGAAAGCCCCTCACTCTGAAAGCCAGCCGATCCTCGCGGAGGATCACCGAGCAGGGCGAGGCGGGGACCGGCCCCCGGAGCCCCGTCTGTGGGGACAAGTGAGCTCACTGACGAGCGAGGGTCTTCAGGCTTCACTCCTCTTCACGCCTGAGCGCTAACACGGCTTCTCGCTGCGTCCGGGAGGGGCATCCGGGGAGGGCGGGCCCGGCGTCTGCTCCGCGGTCCCACGCTGTCCTGGGGGTCGGGGGCCAAAGGGGCCCCTCAGGTTCCCCACTGAGAGGCAGGGGCCCCCGTTGGCCTCATTGGGGGGTCGGTCAAGGCATTCACCTGGGAGCAGTTTAGGCCAAGACTGTGTGTGTGTGTGTGTGTGAGTGTGTGCATGTGTGTGTGAGTGTGTATGTGTGAGTGTGTGTGTGAGTGTGTGTGTGAGTGTGTGTGTGTGAGTGTGTGTGTGTGTGAGTGTGTGTGTGTATGTGTGTATGTGTGTATGTGTGTGTGAGTGTGTGTGTATGTGTGTGTGAGTGTGTGTGAGTGTGTGTGTGCGTGTATGTGTGTGTGTGAGTGGGCGGGGAGATGGTTTTAGGATAAAAATGCACCTACAAAATATATACAGTGGTACCTCGAGATACGAGTGCCCTCACATAGGAGATTTTTGAGATACGAGCCCTCGAGCGAGCGATTTTTGCTTTGAAATACGAGCAACATTTGAGATCGGAGTCATCGCGCGGATCGGCCGGCTGCACATGGCCCACCCGTTTACCGCGACGCGAGCGTCTCATCGTTTCCCACGCCTCAAGGTGACGGAACGAATTACACTCGCATCTCGAGGCACCACTGTATACAAAAAAAAAGGAACTAGCCGAGACCGGTGTGGCTCCGTGGATAGAGCGCCGGCCTGCGGACGGAAAGGTCCCGGGTTCGATTCCGGTCAAGGGCATGTATCTTGGTGGCAGGCACATCTCCACCGGGGGGCGTGCAGGAGGCGGCTGATCGATGTCTCTCTCTCATGGATGTTTCTGACTTTCTATCCCTCTCCCTTCCTCTCTGTGAAAAATCAACCAAGTATATTAAAAAAAAAAAAAGGAAACTAAATCCAGTGAAGACGGTCGCTCGAGTCCGGATGAGAGAGAACCCGGGACCCAGCACACACACGCGTCCTCTCTCCTTTTAGAACGTGTCCCTGTCTGCTCTGTACACGGTCAAGGACGGAGAGGAGGTCCGGGGCTGCCGCTGGGCACGTGTGTGCGGTGGGCGGGCCCAGAGTCCCGGGTCCCCGGGGGAGGGCGGAGGTCTGCATGAACGGGCTCCCCAAGAACAGCTCCTCAGCACCCACCCGGCACCCGCTCCCACCCCCGGGGGGCACAGAGAGGCCGGGACGGCGCGCGCTCGGTTCCGTGTTTATTCAGGTAGAAAAGAACGCGGGGAACACTCTGGGGGACAAGGCTCCCGACGGAAGCAGGTTCCGGGGAGATATTATTAGTATCGTCATCGTGGTTGTGTGTGTTTTTCTTTTTTTATGTTTTTTTTTTGTGTTTTTTTTTTTTGCATTTTCAAGGATATACATTCATACTGATTTTTGCTTCCAAATATATTTTAAGGCTGTTTGGTAAACTATATACCGGATATGAGGTTCCATTTACAGGGTGCTGCTCTGACAGGGGACGGGGGTAGGGGGGGGTCCGCGACGCCCCAGCTTTAGAAAAGTGAAACCGAAGCGAGACAGACATGCGTGCGTGCCCACTGCGCGCCGAGGGCGCCCGTGCCCGGTGCGGTGGGTGTGGGGGGAGTGGGGGGCTGCAGGCTGCGGGGGGCACGGGGGGTGGGGGTGGCGAGGGCAGGCGCCCGGGGCAGAGGGCCGGGCGCGGCCTAAAGTGCGAGGAGGAGTCGCAGGGCGGGGACAGGGTGCTGCGGGCGGAAGACGTGGTGTGGGCACGAGCGGGCACCCGTCCTGGCCCGGGGGGGCGCCTGCCTTCACCGGGCACGGGGCACCGCCCGGGGCCGGCGGCCACATGGTCACGCTTCTCCTCTGCACAGCCGCCCGCCTGTCCTGCTGGCACGAGGAAGCTGACGCCACCCGGAGCCCTTGAGTCCGGTCTGCGTGCCGCCACGGAGTCGCCACGCGGGACCATCCCGTCCGCGCGACCAGGACAGGGGGCCGGGCCGGGGTCTGTGTCTCTCCTCTCCGTGCCCTCGAGATGGGCCACCCTCCCCGCCCCACCCCAGCCTGTTCCTCTCCCCTCACCGCGGCCGCTCACCCTTCCTGTGGGTTTTCTTTCTCCTCGGGGCACCCTGTGGGGTCCTCCCTCAGCCCGGGGGCCACGCACACACCCCTGGCCGAGCCCCACGCAGCGCGAGGCTGAAGCCGACCGACGGACCGAGCTGGACGGCGTCCTTTCCCCGCCTGCCGCCTGGACACCCGCCACCTGGATCGAGGCCTCGCCCCCCGCACCCCCTGGCGTGGGGGTGGCGCTGGGCCTTCTGGGGCTGGGACCCGGGCTCGGGGTCTTGGAGACACACACGGGGGAGGGTGGCGGCTGTGGAGGTGCCTTCTCGCTCGTGACCGGACACTGAGCACACGGAACGGGGGGCTGGCCGGCGGGACGGGGGGGGCTGGCCGGCACGTCGGGGGGGTTGAGGGTTCGGGGGGTCGGAGGGAGGGAGCGCCTGCATGGGGGCCGGGGGCCGGGGCGGGGGCAGTGCCTCCAGGGAGCGGGGAGATGCACCCATGTGAACGTGTTTGTGGTTCTTGCCTCTGATGATCTCGCGGTTTATAAAAATAGAAGTAACAAAATGTGAGCGGTCCGTCCGTCTGTCCGGCTCTCTCCGGAGAGGTCCCCGAGCGCGCGTGTGACCGGACCGTCCCGTCCGTCCGGGAGATAGAAAAGGCCGTCGTCGGGCGGGCGGATGGCCGGGCGGGCGATGGCCCGGTGCGGGTCCGAGGGGCGGCCCAGCGGAGACGGAGGCCCGGTGGCGCCGGGTCCTAGAGCCGCGTCTGGGCCTCGGGGATGTAGATCTCGATGCTGTCGGCGCGCTCGCCGGCCGAGTTCTGGCGGAAGGACGCTGCCCGCTTGGCGGCCAGCAGGCGCCGCCGGGCCTCCTGCCGCTGCCGGTCCGGCAGGTCCAGGGACTTCTCCCTCGTGATGGGGAACTTCCCCTTGGGGGGCTTCTTTGGTATGGGAGGGGGCGCCTTCCGTTCCTCCTGAAAAGCATCACACGGGCCAGGCCGTCAGGGGGTCCCCCGGCCGCCTGCGACAGCACCGCCCGCCCTCCCCCGCCCCTGCACCCCGCACCCCATGCCCGCTCTGTCCCCCCTCCACCGCTTCGGGCAGAGAGCCCGCCGGTAAAGAAATCAGTGCTGGCCGAGACCGGTGTGGCTCCGTGGAGAGAGCAGCGGTTCTCCACCTTCCTCAGGCCGCGGCCCCTTTAAGACGGCTCCTCACGGGGTGGTGACCCCCACCCGTGAAATGATTTCCGTGGCTACTTCATCGCTGTCATTCTGCTGCTGTGATGAACTGTCATGTAAATATCTGATAGGCAGGGATGTCTTAGGGGACCCCGGTGAAAGGGTTGGTCGACCCCCAAAGGGGTCGCGACCCACAGGTTGAGAGCCGCTGGGACAGAGCGTCGGCCTGTGGACTGAAAGGTCCCAGGTTCGATTCCGGTCAAGGGCATGTACCTTGGTGGCGGGCACATCCCCAGTGGGGGGCGTGCAGGAGGCGGCTGATCGATGTCTCTCTCTCATCGATGTTTCTGACTTTCTATCTCTCTCCCTTCCTCTCTGTGAAAAATCAATGAAACATATTAAAAAAAAAAATTAAAAAAAAAAGAAATCGATGCTGCAGCGAGCAGCGCGCGTTGCCCGCCTTCGTTTCCCTCCGGCGCTCAGCTCGCCCGGCCGCCCCTCCCTCTTCTCGCGCTGCCGCTGGGCGCGGGACCACAGGAAGCACGCGGGCCGGTCCTGTGAGCGTGTCCCTGGCACAGGGTCTCCTGGGCCACGGGGCAGGGGCGCCTGGAGCCTGCCCCGTTCTGGGGTGCGGTGTCCTGGGCTGGAGGCCTCCCCGAGGTGGGGGCTGCGCTGCAGGCAGGGCTGGGGTTCTCTCCCCCACTCCCCCCGAAAGGAAGGAAACCAGGCAGGGCCCCGCCTGCTTTCAGGCTCGCGCAGCTTTATGAGAGCCCCTCCTCAGCCTCACACAGACCTCACGGCAGGACGGGCCCCCGGCCGCTGGGCTTCAAGGCCCATTTGTGGCTTCTGTCCAACCCGTGGCCTGCGCCCCCCGCCCCCTGGGGAGAGGGCGCCCGTCGGTCTCTGGGTGCGGCCTGTGTCCAGCCTGGAGGCCCAGAGGCAGCAGGCCCTGGGGCGGCGGGCGGCGATGGCTGTGGCTTTCACCTAACTGCCTGGCTGTGCGCCCAGCACTGCTCCCAGCTCTCCTCCCAGCTGTGTACCCCAGCTGTGTAACTCCACTATACCCTCTAGCTCTGTTCCCCAGCTGTGCTCCCAGCTCTCCCCCAGCTGTGTTCCCCAGCTCTCCTCCCAGCTGTGCACCTCAGCTGTGTACCCCAGCTA
>JAAGEH010000190.1:7468626-7502498 GCA_011751065.1 Lasiurus cinereus | reverse complement strand
GTTCCCCTTTTTGTCCACTTCTGGGTGCCAGTTTTACAGGTAATGCTTAGTTTTGTTGTTTTTTCTTAATATATTTTATTTATTTATTTATTTATTTTACAGAGAGGAAGGGAGAGAGATAGTTAGAAACATCGATGAGAGAGAGACATCGATCAGCTGCCTCTTGCACGCTCCCCACTGGGAATGTGCCCGCAACCAAGGTACATGCCCTTGACCGGAATCGAACCTGGGACCCTTCAGTCCACAGACAGACGCTCTATCCACTGAGCCAAACCGGGTTTCGGCAGTTTTTGCTTTTGCTTTGAAATCAAGGGAGCTGGACTGAGGTTCCAGCTGTTTAGACCTTTGGAGTTGGAAATACCTGCCCCCTAAACTCCCTGGGTTCCGGATGGGGCTTCCCACAGACACCCTGCTTGGTACGGGCACACACACCTGTTTAGATGCTCACATTCATGCACACTCAGATGTATACACGCAAATAGACACACGTCAATGGGCACAGGGACACCGGCACCCCCACCGAGCCCTGCTCCTGTGTAAACAAAGACATCCGCACAGTTACAGGAACACACAAAATCGCAGGCAAGCCTCACACACAGTGCTTGGGAGCCACCCCTCCCTTCTCTCTGCCAGTTCCTCACTGCCCCCTCCTGGCCGCCCAGTGGCCAGGGCAATCTGGCTCTCTTTCCTGTAAATTCTGGAGGTGGTTGTCAGCTAGTCCCCCCTTAGATCACGAGGCAGAGAGCATTTTCAGGTGCTCACCAGGGGCTGCCCCTCAGCCCCGGGAGATGAGGGAATTCTGAAGCTGGAGGACAAAAAAGCCTTTCATAGCCAGAGAAACCATGTGGCTGGATCGTCAGAACCGCGGTGTCAGGGGTTCTGTCTGCCACTGCACACACACTCTCACATACATACATAGAGAGGAGCGGCGTGCTGGCTGAGGTCAAAAGTCGTATCTTTAGGCTCCCACCTTGCTCTCCCTCTCTGGGCCTCGCCTATTTTTTAAAATAAGTAAATATATATATAGTTGATTTCATAGAGGAAGGGAGAGGAACAAAGAGAAACATCAGTGAACCCAGCTGGTGTGGCTCAATGGTTGAGCATTGATCTGTAAACCAAAACAAAAGGTCACGGTTAGATTCCTGGCCAGGACACATCCCTGAGTTGCAGGCTTGGTCCCTGGTGTGGGGCGTGCAGGAGGCAGCCGATCGATAATGCTCTAATGATGCTCTCTCTCATCATTGATTCTCCCTTTCTGGGAAGGAACGAAGGGAGAGGGAAGGGAAAAAGAAAAAGAAAGGGAGAGGGAAAGGAAAGGAAGGATAAAGGAAAAAAGATCAGAGCATTATTAATCAGTATGCATCTTGACCAGGAATCAAACCATGATGTCCTGGTTGATATGTTGACACTCAACCACTGAGCCACACCAGCCAGGTGGGCCTCATCTATTCAGTGAGGAGTTGACCATGATGACACAGGCAGGCCCTTCCACTCTGGCATCTCATCATCTTGGGAACTAACGCCTCCGCAGACGTGGGTGCCTGAGTAAAGCACATCCATAAACGTGACCCCTTGGACTCCTCAGACCAGTCCTAGGAAGGTCCCCAACACGAAGCTTTTTTATTTTACAGTTGAGAAAATGATGCCCAGAGAGGCACAGTCACTTGCCCGAAGTCACACAGCCCGTTGGTATCGAGCATGGAAATAGAAACACTTTTTCCACAGCCCCAGGTTGCCTACAACAGAGTAGCATACACTGTGGGCTTGTCTCAGAGCCAAGGAGACAGGAGCTACAGAGGCTAAAGTCAGAAGCTCTGCCAGGCAACTTGGAACGTGGGTGGGTTCCACCACTCCCCACCCCCACCAACAGACTGCACCAACCTCCAGCTTCCTTTTCCTCTGCAGAGCCAGAGGGGGCTATAGGAGTTTCTCCCTAGGCTGTAGTCAAGTATTTACATGCATGTGAGGGGGGTGCACATACATGCATGGACTCCACCGTGTGCACTCACATACATGTAGGTATATGGTCATGCATGCCTGTAAATATACTTAGGAGAACATTCAGAGGCATGTGTATATGTGTTTGCAAGCCTGTACATGTGACTGCATTTGTGTGTTTAGATAAAGTGTGTGTGTGTTAAGTTTGTTGGTTTTAGAGAGGAAGAAAAAAAGAAAAACATCAAATTATTCCACTTATTTATGCATTCATTCATTGGTTGATTCTTGTATGTGCTCTGACCAGGGATTGAACCCACAACCTTGGTGTAGGGGGATGATGCTCTAACCAACTGAGCTACCCGGCCGGGGCTCGAAGTGTGTTTTGATGTACATATAAATGGTCTCAGGATATGTGAGGCGCATTTAAGTACATGTCAGATTTTGCTTGCATGTGTACTGGGTTTGTTCATGAGTGTACTTGAGTATGTGCAAATGTTTGAATTTATTTGTGTGAAGAAGAGGGTGAGGCATGTCCATGCATTCGACTGGTGAGTGTGTCAGTGTGCAGAAAGGGATGGCTTCATAGGACTGTATACGTGTGAATCGGAGGAGGGCCCTCACAAGAAAATATGGTGTTGGTGTTCCCCAGGCCCTGATAAGGGGGTGCCCTGCCTGGCTGCAGTCAGGCACTAGGCTTACAGCACCCTCGCCCTGCTCCTGCACTCTATTCCCCAGACCCATCCTGCCTAGCCAATTTGCAGCCTCTTGCTCCCAGCTCCTGAGAAGGCCTGCAGCAAAGTCAAGGGGCTGGTGGCCAATTAGTGAGGGGGTTAATCAGGGATCTGGGGACCCTCGGGGGGTGGGAAGCCAGAAGGCAGGCACTGGGGTTGGCAGGAGCTGCCACTGCCTGTCATGAGGCTGGAGGAGGGGAGAGGCAGGGAGGGGGAGCTGAACCAGCTCAGCTCCGTGGTGCTGGAAAGCAAGGGCCTGCCTGTGAATTCATGATTGCTGAGCACCGATAGCAGCGGGGAGCCTGTGCAACTGTGTGCACTGCGTGCAAAGGGCATGTACTGGCCTCCATTAAATGAGGTCCTCTATGCAAATGTGTAGACATGACTATGGATACTATTTATTTAGGTACATTTTTATGCCTATATATGTGGGTTTGCAGTGGTGTGCAAATGGGTATGGGTCTGCATGTTCAGACCCATGTGCACACATGTATACAAGAATAAATCTGTCCATGTGTATACACACGTATGCAAAGTCAAGTGTGCGTTCCTGCATGCAACCATGTGCACATGAAGTTGACATGGTCTGTATACATGTGTGCAATGATATATCTGTGTACAAATGTGTGTTCCAGTGTTCAGATAATCTGGGTATACATGCATGTCTGGGTGAGTATGCATGTGTGAGTTCTCTGAACAGCCAGGGGTCTGGACCACCACGTGGGCCTGCATGCACGTGCCTGTGTGCAAGTACCTGTGTACACAAAGGTCTCAGCATGGAGGGAGCTGGGCTGTGGAGGCCGGAGGGCTCCAGGCTCCAGAGGAGAATCTGACAGACAGACTTGCCGCAGCCCCCAGCCCCGGGAGCCTGCTTTCCTGCCTGCAGAAGCTGTGAGCCCGTGAACTCATCTTATATTAATAGCTGCTGTCTCCTCACTTATTGCACGGAGAAGCGGTCATGGCCCCAGCAGGGGCTCCGCACTCAGCTGCCCCTCTTTCCCACACAGGACCTGGGGGGAAGAGGGAAGATGGGCCCCACCTCCAGCCACGGTCCCACCCCAGAAGGAAGGCAGGGCTCTGCCCCAACCCTTGCTTCCCTCCGTCCAGGGGCCCAATTCACCCTCCCAGGCCTCTGTAGCTGGGTGAGGTTGGAAAACTGGCAGAGGCAGAGAGGCTGGCAGTCTTGGCTACCCACCCCCAACACAGACACACAGACACACACACACACACACACACACACAGGCATGCAGTCTTGAGCAGCCCCAGGCTGAGCACAGATGAGGCTGAGGCTGAAAGAGACATAGAAGGATTCGGTTTGAGGGGCAGACGTGTGCCTTCTCTCAGGGACCCTCAGTTGGAGGAGGAACACACAGCCTTGCCCCCAGGAGCCCCCATTCTCACAAGGAAGGCGAGACTTCTCTATAAGCGTTTATGGGGAGAAGTACAGCAGGGGGCGTTGTATAACGCACGTCACCGTCCCAGGGCTTGGCCAAGGAGCTTCCTGGCCTGGGTGCGCAGGGAGCCCCTGCGATGTATCTGAAGACTCCGAGGAGAGGGGGCCATCCCACGGACACATGGGCTTCAGCCTGGAGGCAGGTTCAGACCCCCTCAGGGTGGGCCCAGGGCCCCAGGCAGAGACTCCTGATGCGGGCCCCAGAAATAAAATACCTCCTACCTGCACACCACACCCAGACAGACGGGGGATCCACAGCATGGGGCCCACCACAGGCCTGCCCAGATCGGAGGCTGGCCAGCATTAGGCCCGGAGCCAGGAGCTGGGATGGGGAAGCCGAGGGCCGCACCCGCCCAGGGTGGGATGGGCGCTGGCCGCTCTCCTCCTGGGCCTGGCGGGGCTTCTGTGCAGCATGGGGAGTCAGTCAGGGGCCCTCTCCACAGCGCTCTTTTGTGTGAGTCTGAGAAATGGCTCTTCCTTTCCAGCCTCAGACCCCAGCTGTACGTGGAGGTACGGGCAGATGCTCTGAGGACCCGTCTCCAGGCTTTGGCCCAGGGGGCTGGGTGGGGTGCTAGTCAGAGCTTTGTCTTCAGCCATACCTCCAACGGTGCCGGTTCCGGGTGAACACATTGTTTCTGGTTCCCAAACCCCGTAACTTAGTCTTCAAATGCACCCAAGGGAACATGCACATGCTTACCCTCAGTCACCTGTGCATAAAAAAGAAGCAGTTCTTGCCTAGACCGGTTTGGCTCAGTGGATAGAGCGTCGGCTTGCGGACTGAAAGGTCCTGGGTTCGATTCCATTTGGGGGCATGTACCTTGCTTGCGGGCACATCTCCACTGTGGGGCGTGCAGGAGGCGGCTGATCGATGTCTCTCTCATCGATGTTTCTGACTTTCTATCCCTCTCCCTTCCCCTCTGTGAAAAATCAATAAAATATATTTTTAAAAAAATAAGCCGTTCTAGCTCCAGAATGACAAGACCCCATCCAACTACCTCCCAATGTGGCCACTGGCTCAGAATGAACCCCATCACCCATCAGGGGTCAGAATGTCCTCGGTCCCAGGCTTGGAAGAGAAAGTAGTGAGAGGCCGGTAGATAGGGCAAAAGTCCCAGAAACATGTTCCCCTGGTCCATTCACCAATCCCCCTCATCCTCAGTTTTCTCATCTGTAAAATGGAGAAGATATTGCCTGTGTCCTGGGATGCTTGTTAGGCATAAATGAGGTAACGCACACAGTACACTCAACACAGTGCCTAGCGCACAGCATAAACCCACCATTAGAATGGGTTGTTGCCAAGGAAATTAACAGCTTTCCGTATATACGTCATGCTAAAGCCCCAACCAAAAGCTAATATGGGCAGGATCCTCAACCAAAGAAGCTTCGAGCATCCTGGTTCCTGTCCTCCAGGGAAGTGAGGTCCTTGTCTGGTAGTACCTGGGTCTGAGCAGAGGGGCCCCATCAGATTAGCATTCTGGGGTGGGAGTGTCACCTGCCAGCCACACTCCATCCTGGGTCTCCAGCTTCCCATGTCCCCCAACAGGCGCCCAGGTGCGAGTTAATCCTCCCATCTCATGGTTTCTCCCATCAGGCCCCACTCTATTCCCTCCGCACACAGACAGCAATATTTATTACAAAGTCAGTTTTTATTTGAGGGTGGGGTCAGGGACAGGAATAGGGAATGCACTGGGGGCCATACCCAGATTGGCAGAGAGGGTCAGGTGTTGGCTCGCATCCTGCCTCCTCGAGGGCACCTCAAAGTGAGACCTGGCTCCCAGCCATGGCTGTGGCGCTGGACACCAAGCTAGAGTGGGGTTGGGGTTGCCACGTTTGATCCTGGCTGCTTGGCCAGGCTGGTTTTCCCCAAACCGCCACCAGAGGGCAGCAGGCCCCCAGCGCAGAGGAATTCTCGGTTGCTCAGGTGATGGCTTCTTAAAAAAATAAAAAACCAGAGGCTGGTGTGTTCCCCTCACAAACCCCAGAGGGGCGGGGCCTGGGGAGAAGGTTCTGGTTTATGTGATCTCTTCAATAAAAAATAAGCGAAAATAATAACAAAATACGTGGTTTCTCTTTCTCCCTTCCCACCCCCCTCTAGGAACTGAGGTCAGAAATGGGGGTGTGGGGATTGGGAGTACCCTGGTATGGCCTGAATTTCAAGGTGTTGGTCTCCCCCCCTCCCCTTATACCCACAAATAAATGCATAAATAAATAAATAAATAGATAAATAAATAAATAAATAAATACTAGATATTCTCTTTGTATGTGCACACACACATATATAGATAAATATTTTTCTCTTTCTCCTATCTAGGCAACTGAGTGGCTAAATCTCAGACTCTAGCTCAGAAACTCAGAAGTAAAGTGTCATGGTCAAGGTCAAGGGAGGGGGAATCCCAGGGACTTGAAATGGCACTGTAAAGCACCCAGCAGCATTCTGGATCTCCAAGCCAGCTGGGCAGTGAGACTTTTCTGAGTGGAACCTTGACCATCTGAACATTCTAGAACCATGGAGCCAGCTGGGCCCCGCAGAGATCTGAACAGAATCCTGTGAAACACCCAATGTCCTCGAACTCCAGAACTAGCTGGGTCTTGGGGGTGTGGAGCTGGAGGTTGGAAAAAAACCCTGGAGGACCTCACATTCTGGAATTCTGTAGTGATCAGGGTTCAAGGGTCACCAGTATGCGACTAGACGTCACTGGGGGAACGGGACCGGAAGGGAATCTTGGAAGAGGAACAGCAGCAGCAGATGGCCCACAGTACCTTCTGCACGTCCTGGTTGCGGAAGGCATAGATGATGGGGTTGATCATGGAGTTATAGGTGGCAGGGAGCAGGGTGAGATAGGTGTAGAGAGATGGGGAGTGGGCATCGCCCAGCAGGCAGTAGATGGTGAAGGGCAGCCAGCAGGCGGCAAAGGTGCCAAGCACCACGGCCAGTGTGGCAATGCCCTTGCGGGTGGCCACATAGTGGGAGGCAGGCAGCAGGTGCCGCTGAAGGGCAATCTGTTGGGCATGGCGGCAGACGATGCGGCAGATCTGGGCATAGAGCTGCAGCATGATGCCAAACACCATGAAGAAGGCAACGGCCAGGACCACCAGATGGTTCTTGGAGAGTGGATACACCACGCCGCACATGGTTGGGGCATCCAAGCAGTTCCAAGCCAGCACAGGCAGCAGCCCCATGCCTAGCGCACCCCCCCACACGAGGGCCAGCATCACATAGGTCCGAGTCATCGTCGTCTCTGAGTAGTAGGTGAGGGCATTGTACAGAGAAAGGTAGCGATCAACAGTGATGGCCAGCAGGCTGCCAATGCTGGCGGTAAAGGCCATTGCCAGGACGCCAACCAGCACCAGGCTCATCTCAGCTGAGCCAACGCAGAAGACAGCAGCAAAGTGCAGGACCAGGCCCAGGCCTGCCAGCAAGTCTGCAACGGCGAGGCTGCCCACGAGCAGGAACATGGGGGCACGGAAGGCGGGAGTGCCCACGATGATGGCCACCACCAGCGCGTTCTCGCAGGACACCAGGGTGCCCGAGATGCACAGCACCACATCCCAGGCCCTGGGTGAGGGCAGCGGTGCGGCTGGGCCCGTGGGCCCCTCTGCTAATCCCATGCTGCTCACGTTCACGTTGCCTGGGCCAGCGGAGAGCCACGCCAGGGGGCTGCCTGCACCCCACATCTTGGTGCCTGTAGGAGAAAGGCCCTGTGAGAAACTGGCAGGGTCAGGTGCTGGGTTGTCTGGGGAGGAGGGGTCTACAGGAGCTGAGGTGCCTCTCTGGATACTTGGGGGGAGTCTCTCCACAAGATGCTTAGCTGGTCCCAATGTCTTGTCCCCCCACTCCTGTCCCAGAATTCCTTCCAGGAGACCGTATTCCCCATCCCATGTCCCCAGGCCAGCACAGGTCTCTCTTCCAGAGGACCCCTGTCCCAGTGTCTTCATCTCCCAACTCCCTGGGTCCTGCAGGCCTCTTCCTTCTGGTGATAGAGCCCAGCCAGAGGAAGGACCTCCACAAGTGCGAGTAGATGGGAACTTGTAAGACCCAGGAGATGCTGGGGAAGGCAGGGCTGGGGGAGGGAAACGCATCTCAGGACTGAGGCAGCTCTGCTCCCTCCCGGTCAGGGAGGATGACGCTCAGGTTCATGGCCTCAGAGCCTGGCCAGACCCCTCAAGACGCTCCCAACAGCCAGCCCCAGGCCCCGCCCCCAGGGAGTGCGCGTGGAGCTCCCGCCAGCCCCCCTCCAGCACTCCGAGGGCAGCAGCACCTGGGAACTCAGCTGTGTCCGCAAGCACACCGCCCAGATTTCTGCCCGGGCCAGACCCTTCTTCCTGCCCACACCTCTGGGTCTTCGGAACAGGCACCCCCAGCTGGAAGCCGGGATCCCCGAGGCGGACCCCGCCAGCCCGGACACCTGCACCTGGGGCCTGACTCCGCCTCCCGCCCGGAAGTCTGGATCCCTAAGTCAGACACCTGCTCCTCCCGCCCGGACTCCTGGTCCCGTCCGCCGCCTCCTGCCAGCCCAGCCTCACTCAGCGGACCATCAGCTGGCCCCGGGCCTCGGGTCCCTGTGGGAGGGAGTGCCCACCCCCGCCGGGTCACCGTGCAGATGGCGCTCGGCACCCGGTGCCTGGCTCCCACCGGCTGGCCCAGACTCTGGGTCCCGGGTCTTGACCTCCGACCCCGGCCCGCGGCTGGGAGCCTGACCGCCGCCCAGCGCCCCAGCAGCATCCTGCGTGCCCTCCCGGACGCCCGGTGACCGCGGCGGGGACCGAGACTCACCTCGCGGGTCCAGGCGCGGCCGGGCCGCGCAGGAAGGTTCCAGTCGGGTGTGGGCCGCGCCGGGTGTGAGCGGACCACGGGACCACGGCAAGCCCCCCGCAGCCGCGGGAGCAGCGGCGTGAGTCACCCCGCCCCGCCCCGCCCCCGGGCCCTGGCTGGGTGACGTCAGCAGCCCGGCGAGCCAATGGGCGCGTCGCGCTCGGGCGCCGAGTGCGTCGCGAGGCATATTAATGAGGCCTCGCGCGCCCGCTCCCCCATTCATAAAAAGCGCCGTGGCCGCGGCCCCGCCCCTCGCGGCCCGGCCCGCGCTGTCCTTGACGCGGCGCCCTCTGCGGGGCGGGGGCGGGGGCGCAGGTGGGAGAGCCCCGGCGGGGGGGGGCCAGAGGGGCGGCGGCGGGCGGCGGGGCGGCGGAAAGGGGCCCGATAGGCGGTGGGGTGGTGGGACCCTCCGGGGACGGAGGCCGAGTGACGGGGCGAAGGGGCCTCCCCGGAGCGGTGACGGTGGCAGGAGCGCGAGGGAGCCTCGCGGGGAGGTGGGCGGCAGTGACGGGGTGCGCGTGGCGACAGGACCTGGGGGGATGGTGGCTGAGGACGCTGACGTAGAGGGAAGCCTCCAGGGCAACCGTGCCAGAGCGAGGATGACGGTGGCACGATGGGTCCAGAGATGCCAGGGTGGCAGAGGCAGGGGCAGGGGCAGGGGAGGATGGGGTGTCCCGGGGGTGGAACTGGGGCCCACCAGGACCCTGTCACCGGTGCTGAGGTCCCCAGGGGACAAAGCTCCTTCAGCGAGGAGGGCTGGGGGGTCCTCGAATGAGGGTAGCAGGTGACTGTGGTGAGGGGCCCAGGTGATGGGCAGGGTAGAGGGCCTGGACCGGCAGAGAGCGGCTTCCAGGGCAGGTCTCCCTGAGGCTGAGGCTGAGGCTGGGATAGGAGGCCGGGCCGCCCGCTCGTGTCAGCTCAGCAGCACCTTCACAGCACAGGAAGGTTGAGGCTGGCAAGCTTTCAAAACCTGAATTATTTATTCAAGAATCTGAAAAGCCAGCAGCACAGTGTTCGTGTGGGGGCGTCAGGGAAGGGGGAGAACTTCCCCGAAGCAGCTGGAGAGAGGCAGCCAGGAAGAACTTGGAAGCGAAAAGCCTGGCAGCTCAGTCCCAGGCCAGGCCCCTCTCCACCACCATCGCGGGCATCCTGGCAGGCGGGCATGGAGAGGGAGCCCCATCCTCCCCAGCGCTGTCTGTCCTGAGTCCCCGATTTCTCCAGAGCGGACAAATACGGCCCGTCCTGGGGGAGGGGGCTGCCCGCACCTCCTCCCTGTCTCTAGCTCTGATCCTCATTGGAATCACCCAGGCCCCACTGGATGGGGGAGGAGGGAGGAATCAGGTGAGGGCCTGAGGGTACCAGCGAGACCCAGATCCCAGGCCCCACCTGCCTTCTCCGGAAGCACAGCAGCCCTGCAGTTACCAGTTAGTGTGGGGAAGGAGGGGGTGGCGGGCCAGTGGCCGGAGGCCTGGGAAGAGGGGTGGGCTGGGCTAGGGAAGATAGTGCACTCAGGCTGGTACCCTCAAGCCCTCACCTGATTCCTCCCTCCTCCCCCATTCAGTGCACTCAGGCTGGAGACAGGAGTTTAGGGTGCTCAGCAAATGGGGTGGTCAGGAGGGTAGGCTGCATTCAAGCCCCAGAGCCTCCGATTCCTAGCTGGGTGACTTGGGATGACTGGCTATACTCTGTGTCTGTTTTCCCATCAGTAGGTAGGGATGCTGTTAGTATCCACTCATAGGATTGCTGGGAAGGGCCTGGCACGTAGCCAGCACTGGCGGTGTGGGCTACCCACGGCATGTCTGGCAGGAGGACACCAGGAGGCACAGGCATGCAGGTAGTGGCTGAGGTCGAGGGGTAGATGACACCACCGAGGGGAGGAAGCAGAGAATAAGGAGCCTCGGGGAGCCCCTCCCCCCATGAAGGGCACAGGCTGTGGATGAACATGCTCCCGTTTCTGGGCCTTGGCACTGGCTGTTCCCTCTGCCCAAAACTAAGGTCTCTGCATCCAAATCCCTTCCTCCGAAGCAGACTCCCTGACCTCTCTCCTAGATGAGTGCTCTCCTACGGTGCCTGGCAAGTAGTAGATGCTCAACAAATGTCTTGTTGACCGGATAATTAAACTAAAAAGCAACATCTAGGTCGAAACCGGTTTGGCTCAGTAGACAGAGCATCAGCCTGCGGACTGAAGGATCCCAGGTTCGATTCCAGTCAAGGGCATGTACCTTGGTTGTAGGCACATCCCAGTGGGGGCAAGCAGGAGGCAACTGATCGATGATTCTCTCTCATCGATGTTTCTAACTCTCTATCCCTCTCCCTTTCTCTCTGTAAAAAAAAAAAAATCAATAAAACATAAAAAGCAACATCTAGAAAAAGAGAAAGAAAACAGAGTAGTGATACCCAGGGTGTCAAGGAAGGTGAGGGTGTCAAAGAGAAAAATCTAGGAGCATCAGCTCCCCAGACTCAGGTTTTCACTCCCTCCCCCATCAGAGCTGGGTCCCGACAGCTGTCCGGCTGGCCTCGGAGAAAGGTGTGTATGATAGGCTGCCTTCTGCTGTTCTCAGTGGCAGTGATCCTTGTTGTTTATTCAGAGGTTACTAATTATCTCATGAAAAAGCTGCACCCGCACCACAGATTAAGTCATTGCAGAGTCCTTACCCCTCCTTTTTACACTGATATTGGCCTTTCCTGTAGCCCTGACCTCCCTCATTCTGTTCTTACATCCCATTCGCTGTTTTCTTGGGGAATTTTGCTGCTGTAGGTCAGGTCTTACAAGCTTGTGTTTGGGTTCATTTTTCTTTACATTCAAGGAATCGCCAGTAATGCCAAAGCCAGTTGTTTTACCACCACCAATGTGGCTTCTGACTCCGTGGAATCTGGCTAGTTTGTCCCAAATTTCTGTCTTAGCTACCACTGCCTTCCCGGGGGCAGGGTATCAGTGACTGTGTAGTTGATTAGCCAGTACTTCATGATCCAGGGAGTTACTGTGTCACTCCTGGTGGAGGTTGATCCTCAGGCAGTCAGGGAGGAAAGGAGTGCAGTGACATTTCTAACCCTGAGATCCCAGACACTCACGTGAGCCTGTGGGTTTTCACATGCACACGTCCATGCTCCGAAGCTGCCACCATGCCGACGGCTAATTGAGGCCATCGATGCCAACCAGGTCTCTCTTCTCCAAAGACCTGCCGTCTAGAGACAGAGGCAGCCCTTCTTTCTCTCTCCTCCTCTGCTCCGGCTCCTTCAACGCCCCCACCATCAACGCCCTCTCCAATCCTTTCCGCCTACAAGTACCAAAACAGAGCCCAGTGCTTACAACAACCCTGCATCCCGACCTCATAGAGGAAGCCCATAGACGCAGAAAGCCTGGCCCCTAATCACACAGCAAATGACAGCGCTGGGATCTGAAGCCAGGGCTGTCTGTAACCAAGTCCAGGGTGCCTTCCCATGCTAGCCTGAGGCCACCAGCTCCCCAGAAGAGACATTTGACCAGGAATGACAACACCTGAAGTTCCCCAGGTGACCAGCAGATGGCTGTGAGCACTCAGTTCCAGGTAAGACTTCCCTGTGGGTGGAGGCTGTCACAGGAGGTTTGTGTGAGTGAGAGAGACCCAGATAAGATCCCTGCACAGAGAATCTGGGCTCCACCAGAGCAAGCATTCTTAGCTCAGACCCACCCACTCACTGACAGTTCTCTGGGCTTGGGGCTGAGTGGGTGCGGTGGAGAGATGATCTGGTCACGTCCTGCCTTTTCCACATTCAGTATTTATTGAGCATCTGCCCTTTGCCAGGCATTGTTCTAGGCACGGAGGACACAGCAATAAACAAAAACTCCTGCCTTCTTCTTGGAGCTTCCAGTCTAATGGGGAGAGACGGACAATCACAAACAGGCACTTAACAGGATATTGAGTAGGGACCCCTGGAGGGTCTCACAGACCAGTGGGACAGACAAACATGTACACAAACAGTCACAACATGGCACAGTGTGGTTATTTCGTAAACACCTACTTAGCCCTATGTGTGCTGGGAATTAACTATAGAAGAAGATAGACTTTTTTTTTTTTAATTCTCACCCAAGGATATTTTTTTCCATTGATTTTTAAGGAGAGAGGGAGTGTGGAAGAGAGAGGGAAAGACAGAGAGAAACACCAATGTGAGAGAAACACATCGACTGGTTGCCTCCTGCACAAGCCCCAGTCAGGGCCGGGGCTGGGGAGAAGCCTGCAGCCGAGGTAAGTGCCCTGGATCAGAATCTGACCGAGTCCCCCTTGGTTCGCAGGCCAAGGCTCTATCCCCGGAGCCAAACTGGCTAGGGCAGAAGACAGACATTTCTCCTGCCTTCGTGGAACTTACAGCCTAGGAAACAAATGAGTAATTTATGTTCTGAAGGGAAAGGAGGTGTCAGGACGTGGCATAACCAGGAGCCCTCTTTTAAGAAGGGAGACCACAGAGTGAGTCCTTTGAAGAGAGAATAGAGGGTTTTAAGGGGTGAGCACAGCAAGCGCAAAGTCTCTGTCTGAGGAGGAAAGGAGTTGAGGGATGGAGAGCAGGGAATGAACTGAGGGTAGGAACTAGCTCAGGGAGGTGGGAGGGGGAAGGGGTGGAGGGTAGGGAGGGGAAGGTCATGCAAATCATGGCAGTCATTGGCTGGCTTACGCAGAGAGTAATGTGATTTGACTTACACTTTCAAAGCATTGCTCTGACTGCGAGGTGGGAAACAGGCCAGAGTGGGGAGCAGAAGCGGGAACCCTATGAGAAGGCCTGCAGTCACCAGGCAAGAGATGGTGAGGAGCGGAGTGCTCTGGTGTAGGAAGCAGATGGATCCGGCGTGCTGCACCAGCTCAGCCTCGCTCCCAGGCAGTGACAGAGGGCTTCCTGCAGGGGGTGCCCCTTTAGTGGTGGCATGAAAGATTTGCTTGCCAGGCAGACGGGAGAGAAAGAGGACTCTCCAGGACAGAACAGCTATAGGATAAAGACAAGGAGGTATAAGATGCAAGGTGTGTTGGGGGAGGGGCTATTCTATTTTCTTGGGGGATAGGAAGGGGTTGGGGTAAGCTGGAGAGACGTATAGAGCCGGGAATTGAAGGGTTGTGGAGGCCAAGCCATGGTTAACGGGAAGAGACATGGTCACATTCATGGTCTCAATAGATCCCTGCACTGTGAGGGCCAATTTGGGGAAGGGAGGGATGGAGGCTGAGGCATGAGGCCAGCAGAAAGATGAGGGGCTAGGATCAAGGAGATACCTAGAGGCAGGGGGTGAGGAGGAAACCATGGATTCCAATCTGGTGACAGGGGATAAAGGGACCTTCCTGGGTGGGGAGGAGGGACCAGACGGTTGCAGGGGCCTGAGGCACACTCAGGTGGAGGTGCCAGGAAACAGATGGACCCACAGGGGAGAGCAGCCTCTGGCCATTGGATCCTGGGCTACATCCGGACACACACACCCTCACTGTAATCACGTGCCCCTGGGGTGATAACAAAACCTGCAGTGGGGTGATAACAAAACCCATACCAAGAGGGGGGTGGGAATTAGATGAGAAGCTGCAAGTAAAAGCTCTTTGTAAATGTTCATTCTGCTGGGGAGGGAGAGATACTTGTTGGCTTTCAAATGGGAATTGATGGCGGAGGAATGACTGAGCTGACCACAGGGGAGGCAGAATGGGGTTCAGGACTGAACTAGGCCACTAGTGATGAAGGAGGAAAAGAAGCAGACGGGGGAAGAAAAGGAGGGGAGAGGAAAGGAGGAGGGGGAGAGGAAGAGGGGCCCTGGCCGGTGCGGCTCAGGCGGTAGGCATTGTCCTGTGCACTGAAAGGTTGTCAGTTAAATTCCTGGTAAGAGCGCATGCCCGGGTTTCAGGCTTGATCCCCAGCAGGAAACGTGCAGGAGGCAGCAAATTGATGTTTCCTTCTGAAAATTAATAATAATTTTTTTTAAAAAAGAGGAAGAGGAGGTATTCTCTAAGGAACCGGAGAAGTGGCTATAGTGGGAGAGGAACCAGAAGAGGTCGGTGCAGGGCAGAAGGGAGTATGAAGAGGCTCAGTTGCCCATAACAATAAGACCGGCGACTTGGTCAGAAGATATGGGGGGGCTGGAGGCAGGCATGGTGCGCTGAGGGGCAAAGAAAGGAGGTGCAAAGGTTGAAGCCAGGGGGCAGCCAGAGCCGGGGGCCAGCGGAAGCGGGTCTGCAGAGGGGCTTGGTTGGAGGGTGCTCCTCACAGGGCCCCGCCTGCCCCGAGCCTGGGAGGCAGCAAAGTGACCTGGCTTCAAGTACAGATGTTGCCATTAACTCTAGACACTCACCTTTCCGGAGCCTCAGTTTCCTCTCTTAGGAAGGAGGCTTTACTCGCTACTCAGCAGTTTCCCTGAAGCTGCCCTGGGGGCATCCAGGACCCGGTCGGCCTGGAGTCCAAACCCGCCCTCTTTTGTCTGAGCCCCGCCCCAGACCACGGAGCCCCGCCCATCTGACCGCGCCCAGTGCCACACCCTGTATGGCCCCGCCCAGGGCCTCAGCCACGCCCCCTGGCTGCGCCACTGGCCCTGCCCACCTGGCCCCGCCCCCGCAGCCCGGTCCCGTCCCGCACACCCCGGCGGAGCCAGTCCAGAAGGGACGCGCCACACCAGCTCTCGGCTGACCCTCAGCCCCCGCCCCGCGCCCATGGCCTTGCCGGGACCCCGAGCTTTACGGGCTGCGCTCTGTGGCGGCTGTTGCTGCCTCCTCCTGTGTGCCCAGCTCGCTGTGGCTGGTAACGCGGGCCAGGGTCTGGTTGGGAGGGGGCGGGGGGAGCGCGCCCTTCATCCAGCCGCCCATCCGGGGGCAGTCAGGGCTGGGAGGGGTGGGAGTGGGGTGCGGAGGGGAGCTTCCAGAGGTGTGCAGGGCCCCAGGGGTGGGTAAAGGCGGCTCTAGCTGTGTGTACATAGTAGGGAGCTTCCGGGGTGTCTGAGGGAGGCAACTTCAAAGGTCTCTGGGAACCACAGGTCTAAGCAAAGGAAGGGGACCCTGGGTGGATGTCGGGAGGTTCCCGGTGTGTGTGGTGTGTTTGTGGAAGCTCCAGGTGTGCAGGGGGGATTGAGGGACCCAGGGGAGTGTATGTGTGCAGACAGGGAGAGGCACAGGAGGGAGGAAGGGGGATGCCGCTCGCATTCCAGGCGTTGCTTCCATCCCACTTCCAGGTAAAGGAGCCCGAGGCTTTGGGCGGGGAGCCCTGCTCCGAAGGAACATCTGGCCAGCTGTCCGAGGGGCCTGCAGAGAGCTGGAGCTCTGTGAGCGTTGTGTGGAGGAGGGCAGCGCGCACAACCTCTCGGGCTGCGTGTGGGAGCAATGTCAGCCCGAGGAGCCAGGTATGGAGTTTAGCCCTCCCCAAGGTGAGCGCCCCAGTTCTGAACCCCAGGGCCTTGGCCCCTCTCCCCACACCTCTGCCCTGCACTTTCTCCCCCCAGGACACTGTGTGGACCAAGCTGAGGCGATCCAGGAAGGTTGCTCTGTCTACAACCACTCCGAGTCGTGTCCAGGTAGGGGGGCTCCCACTGGCCTCAGCCCACCTGGGGGGTAGGGGATGGCTGAGGTGTCCCCAGCCAGAGCCTGCCCTCCAGGAGAAGTTCCTCCCTCGGGGAGCGGACCATGCCTTATGAGCACCTGAGTCCAGTTTCAGTTCTGCCTTTAGCTCACAGAGAACTCCTTCCCTCATCTGTAAACTGGCACAGATGGAGGATACAGGACAGGTGTGTGGAGCCGGCGGACGGGGGAGTTCGCTCTTCTCATTTAAAGCACCATGAGGACTTTGGAAGTCCAGAAGCGAACAGGGGAGGGCTTTCTGGAGGAGGGAGCATGAGATGACCCTTAAAGGTGGAGATGGAGGGAGGGCTCACTGGAGGAAGGAACTGCATGCACTAAGGCCTGAGCGTGTGTGGGGTGGATCTGGACCTGGGACAGGGGACCTGAGCTGAGTCAGAAGCCCAGCCGTTGGCCAGGCCTGGGGTCTTGATGGGAGATGGGGGTTGGGAGAGCTGGTTTTTATGGATTCCCCCTCTCTTTAGCTGCCCACCACCACCCCACCTATGAACCGAAGACAATCACAACAGGTAGGCACCACCTAGGGGAACTGGGCAGTGGCAGGACTAGAGGGACAGGGAGAGGCAGAGCTGGGCTCAGGCACTGACAGGCTTTGTGACCTCAGACCTGTGACTTCTCCCTCGAGCCTGTCTCCACGTCTGCAAAATTGTCTGGGAGCCACCTTACATTGTCACTGTGAGGGTTTTATGAAAGGGTGTGAAGCCCCAGTTCCGTGTCTGATGGAAGCAATGATGGTCCCAATCCCTTCTCCCCAACACCACTTCTGAGAATCAGGGTGACCCCTCGGGGACCTGGGCTCGGTGCTGGGGGTGTATGGCTCAGTTTGCCAATGAGATGTCCACTGTGACCACGCACTGGTCCAGAGAGGGTCATAAAGCAGGTCCCCACCAGAACAGGGGCAAGAAGCTCACCCCTGGGCCCCCCCTGCCCCTTGGGACCTGGGGTTCAGCAGGCTTGGCAGAGATGGCTTAAGAGGCTCTTGGTTAATTAAAGCCAGAAACGTGATCTCGGAGGCTGAATTATTGATGGTCATCTCCCTCCAGCTCAAGCCCCAGATCAGTCTTGTGCAGCTCATTTCTTCTCTCTTCTCTCCTCTCCCCCTCCCGAAGGGGCTCCCTGAGCTGCAGCTGGGACCACCTTTGCCCTTCATATTCCCAGACCTCCTAACACAAGCCCCACCCTCTGGGGAGGGGACCAGCTCCCAGCGAGGCCTCTGTCCACTACCCCAGAATGATCTCCCACCACCAGCCCTGCCCTGCCCTGGCACGGGGCCCAGAGCCTGAAATCAAATCCCTATTGAGAGTTGATGGCTAACGTGGCACAGCTGGGAGCCACCCAGGCTCAGTCTGACAATCATGGTCCCTACGGCGGGGCTGGGGAGGGGGGAGGGGGCACTGTACGTCTGGACTGTGTCCTAACTGTGAGGAGACTCCAGACAGGTCTGGCCCTCAGAACCTGGCTTCTCCCTCGGACATACATCATCCAGTCTCCATTTTTCCACTCCGTCTGGTAGACGAGGGTGTGGGCCACCCCTTCTCCCTCTGCTCCCTCCCTTTCTAAGTTAGGGTTCTGACATGGGGTAGCTCCAGGGTCTCAGCAGTCCTGAAAGGGGACCGTATCATCTGTACCTGGACTTTGAGCCCCGAGATCCAAGGTGAAAAGGGACCTGGATGTCTGTGTCCTGGGTGCATCCTCAGCCTCTTGGGCCAGGGTGGAGGGGCGTCTGGAAGGGAGCTCTGTTGCCATCTGGTCGGTGTGGCCAGGAGGCAGAGAGGGAGTGAGGAGCATCAGACACAGAGCAGTCCAGGAGCAGAGCCAGGGCTGAAATCAAGGCTCTGCTCCCTCCTTCCCCCCACCCCCAACTGCCCACAGGTTCCTGCTGAGGGCCCGCTGCTCCAGCCCCCAGAGTGAGGACGGGGGCCTCAGGTGTGGGTGACTGGGTAGGCCTGGGGTCCCGGTCCTCCATGGCCCGCTGTGACTTCCACCCTGCAGGGAACCCTCCTGTCCCTGAAGCCCACAACCCTGGCTTTGACGGGGCCAGCTTCATCGGAGGCATGGTGCTGGTGCTGAGCCTGCAGGCGGTGGCCTTCTTCGTGGTGCGCTTCCTCAAGGCCAAGGACAGCACCTACCAGACACTGTGAGTGCCCCACCAGCCAGTCAGCCAGCAGAGGCCGGCTCACTCCCCCACCCACTCCGGCCCCTGGGGTCCCTTTCAGTGACAGTGTGCTGCCTTCCCTCAGGGCAATGACTCCCTCCCAGGGTCCCCCCCTGTGAGTCACACCCCGCTCCTCCCTCCAGTTGTGGGGTTCTCTGCCAGGTATTGACTCAGCCTGGGCCTGATTCTGAGAGCCCAGCTGAGCCCACTTGTCTTTGTTCCCGCATGCTGCCAGCAGGGAGGAGAACCAGTAGGTGACAGTCCAGGCGTGACTTGGGCCTGCAGCTCTGCGGCCTTGGCAGGACCTGGGCTGTGTGTGCAGTTTGGTTTCCTCTGCGCAGGGAGCTGCTCAGAGGCCCCGTGTGCCGTGTGTGCTGTGGGGCGGGTCGCTGGGGCCGAGGGTTCGCTCTCCAGCTGCTGCCTGCTCTCTGGGGTGGGGGCCTCAGCCCGGCTGAGGCAGGGCCCCCTCCGAGTGCCCTCTCTGTCTGGCCTCTGCAGAATCTGACCCCCTTCAGGCCTGGATTCCACCCTGAGGGGAAGGAGGACGAAGAGGTGGCCCTCGTGGCCCCCGTGGGGACCCTGGGGAGGGGAAAAACTGTGGCCGCCAATTTCTGGCCCCTGAAGGCACCGAGCAGTCTCAGTGTCAATACCTGGGCCTGGTACCTGCGGCTGAGAGCATCCGTCAACCACCTCCTGTCTCATTCGTCATCCCTGTGGGCCCCCTCCGGTACCTGCTGGGCACTGGGGCCGAGCCCGCCTCTTCCCACCGACCTGGCCTGGGCACCGCCCCCAAATAAAGGAACTCCTTCCAGCTGTGCTTTGTGTCCTGTCTTGGGCTGTGCGTGGATTGGAGGGGGGAATGCACTATCCCTTCCTTCGTGGGAATTCAGCCTGGGACTGCTCTGTCACCTGCGGCGATATTTCCATCTGGTACACGTGTTTAAGCCGCCCCTCCCCCGCCCCTTTACAGATAGGAGTGCAGTGACTCAGGAAGGTAAGTACGTATACTTGCTCCAGATCACACATGGGGCGGGGCCGGGCCGGGCTGGCGTCCAGGTGTCTCTAGCTCCAGGACTCCCAGGCATCTCCCAGGCTCTCTCAGCCGAGGGGGAGGCACCCATAACTCTCCACAGCCATCTCCTCACTCAGGCCCTCCTGGGAGGCCCCACCATGCCCTCCCTCCCCTCCCCCGCCCCCCATCCCTGGGTCCAGAAGTCTTCCCTGACCAATAGCATCTCCCACTGAGGCCCATGCTGGAAGCCAGGCATGTGGCCAGCAGTCTGACCCATAATCCCAGGACCATCCTCGGAAGCGGAGAGTTCAGCCTGGAACCTAACTGCTCTGTGTGGATGGGCCTCAGTTTCCTCATCTGTCAAGAGGGAGAACAGCAGTACCCATCTCAGAGGGACTGGGGAAGGTTCAGAGCAGGCGCACATGCCCCATCTGCTTCATGCCAGCGCACCCACCCACTCTGCCAGCTGCCCAGCCTGCAGCCAAGCCTTCTGTACCTCTTCTCCGGGGTCTCCGCTGCCGCTGGACGTCCACGGGCAGTTCTGGCTGTTCCCTGGCCTCACAGAGGGCTCACCCGCCTACACATCACACCGTCATCCACACAAAGCAGTCCACGCACACTTCCGCCCGGGCCCACCACCCTCTCAGACAGCCTCCCCTTGAACCTCCAGCCACTTGGATCTACCTCTTGTTACACGGCCTGTCTTCCTGCTCCAAGCCTTTGCACATGCAGTTTCTCCTGCCTGGATTTCCCCCCGCCCCCAGCTTCTCTCTCCCATTCGCCCCCCTCCCGGCTTCTCTCTTCTCCAACCAGCACTTAAGAGCTGGCAGGGCCCTAACCAGTTTGACTGAAGAGGCCCAGGTTCGATTCCGGTCAAGGGCTTGTACCTTGGTTGCGGGCACATCTCCAGTAGGAGATATTCAGGAGGCAGCTGATCAATGTTTCTCTCTCATTGATGTTTCTGGCTCTCTATCCATTTCCCTTTCTCTCTGTAAAAAATCAATAAAATATATTTTTAAAAAAAGAGCTGGCAGGGATAATGCCCATTCTCTCTGGGAACAAGGGAGGAAATGCCCCGCCTCCTGCTGGCTTTCCCAGCAGCTAAGAAAATTTACTCCTTGTATGTTTTCTTTTTCTAAAGTAGTAAATGCCAGTAAGAAACAAAAGGACTACACAGAAGTTTATGTAAAGAGTGAGAATTGCCCTGGCCAGTGTTGCTTAGTAGTTAGGGTATCGGCCCATGCAACAAAGGGTCGTGGGTTTGATTCCTGGTCAAAGGCAGGTACCGGGGTTGCAGGCTGGATCCTTGGCTGGTCTGGGCCAGTGCAGGAGGCATCCAATTGATGTCTCCCTCACATTGATGTCTCCCTGCCTCTTCCTACCCCCTCTCTTTTCCCACTCTCTCTAAGATCAATGGAAGCCCTGGCTGGTTTAGCTCAGTGGTAAGAGCATAGGCCGTGTACCAAAGGGTCTCAGGTTTGATTCCCTGTCAAGAGCAAGTACCTGTATTGCAGATTTGAGCCCTGAACTTCCCCCAACAGAGGCGTGTGTGGGAGGCAACCAATGGATATGTCTCTCTCAGATGAATGTTTCTCTCCCTCTTTGCTCTTCCCTCCCTTCTACTCTCTCTAAAAATCAATGGGAAAAAAATATCAGGTGAGGATTAACAACAACAACAAAAAGAGTGAGCCTGCCCTGACCGGTTTGGCTCAGTGGATAGAGCGTTGGCCTGTGGACTCAAGGTCCCAAGTTTGATTCCAGTTGGGGGACATATGCCTTAGTTGAGGGCACATCCCCAGTAGGGGGTGTGCAGGAGGCAGCTGATTGAGGTTTCTCTCTCATCGTTGTTTCCAACTCTATCCCTCTCCCTTCCTCTCTGTAAAAAAAAAAAAATCAATAAAACATTTTATATATATATGAGTGAGCCTTAGCCGGTTTGGCTTAGAGAATAGAGCGTTGGCCTGCAGACTGAAGGGTCCTGGGTTTGGTTCTGGTCAAGGGTGTGTACTCACCTGGGCCCTGGTCGGGGCTCATGCAGGAGGCAACCAATTGATGTATTTCTCTCACATCGATGTTTCTGTCTTTCCCTCTTTCTTCCATTCTCCCTAAAAATCAATGGAAAACATCCTCGGGTGAGGATTTAAAAAAAAAAGAAAGGAAGAATGAGAATCACTGTCCCACTGATCTCACTCCCCAGACGTGACCATGGTTCACGTAAGCTTCAGACCTTTTCCTGTGACTTCGCAACATTTAGCTTCTTTAAATACACAGAGGGCTGTGCTGTACATATTGTTCTGCAACTTTGCCCCTTTCATTATCCATCAGATTTGCCCTATGACTGGTCCACATGGTGATAACAGACTGGCCTGCATCCTGTCCATGTCCAGTGGGTCATTTCCACATTGGATATTACTAGTATAAACAGCATCGTGATAAACAGGCTCGCCTGCAGATCTAGGCACACCAGTGGGAGAGTTTGGGTGGGGGGCAAATTTCCAGAACTGGAGCTTAGGGGTCCTCAGAGCACCCATGTCACAGATCCATCCTGCCTGGGAATTTGGCCCTCCTTTCCAGCATAGAGGAAGCCCTCAGGGAGGATTTGATGAATGAATGAATGGATGGATGGATGGATGGATGGATGGATGAAGAGATTCCCCCCACATTCCCTACCACTTGTGGTTCCTCTCCAGCTCAGACCTCACTCCTCGCCTCTGGATCTGGCTGTTGCCTCCTGACGGCCTGGGCCGTCCATGCAATTGCCCTGTATTAGCAGCTGTTTCCTAGGCCCAGCCAGGCTCCCATGGGACTTGCGGGTGGGCATGAAGCACTTTGCTAAGGGTCCCTCTCTCTGGTGGAGGGCATGGGCTTGTGCGAAATCGCTATGGCTCTGGGCGTATAAGTGCCAGAGTGAGCACCAGTCATGTCCCGTCTCTGGGCCTCAGTTTCTCCTCGCTTATCCCTTCATTTAACCAATATGTGTTGAGCACCTGCTGTGTACCAGGCCTAAAACCCAGGGCCAATAATAATGACTGTGTGAGGATCAGAGGTGACATACAAACTGTGCCCCAGGTGTGTGTGTGGGGGTGGGGGGCATGTGGAGTGCAGCAGCTCCAATAAGTGGCAGCACTGGCCACCATACTGCTGGCAGGATCGGGAAGGATTCCTAGGGAAGATGGCCTTAGGGCTGGAACTTCATGCACCTGCGGGCTTCACGGTGGAGGCGAAGAGAAGGGCATTCCCGACGGAAGGCCAGAACGAGCTGAGGCTCAAAGGCGGAGCGTCCCCTGTGAATGCCACGGTCTGGAGAGAAGGCCTGGGCGCCCTGGCGATCAGGAGCAGAAGTTGGACTCCATCCCAGGTGAACAGGGCAGGGGCGAGGCTCATTCTCTTTGGGGCCGAGGGAGGAAATGCCCCCACCACCTGTGGGCTCCAACCTGGGTGGAGTGTCCCTGGGGCAAGACAATGGACGGAAGTCTTTCTCCATGTTCCTCCACCAGCCTGGCCCCCTTATAAACTGGCATCCTCTCTCGAGGGCGCAGCAGTGGAAGAGCAAGATGGGCCTCCTCTGGACTCCATTGTCCCTTTTGCTCCTCTTGCTCGGGGAGCCTGCCTGCCTGAGGACTGAGGAGCACCCCAGCTGCCCAGGTAGGGTCCTAGCTTCACTAGCCTCCAGGAGCAGGTGGGAGTTTGACGGCCTGGGCTCTGCAATAGATGCGAAGAGGGCAGAGCTTTGAAAGCTCTTGGAGGCAAGTATCCCGACAGCTAGAATCTGGAGATGGAAAGGGGTCGCAGAGAGGTCTGGGGAGAGACATGCCCACTCCCCCTATGAACACTCTGTGCCCACCCGACCCGCATCTCCTGCAGAACCCAGGGAACTGGAAGCCAGCAAAATTGTCCTCCTGCCCAGCTGTCCTGGAGCCCCAGGGAGTCCTGGGGATAAAGGAGCCCCAGGCCCTCCAGGTGAGTGCTACAGGGAGCAGGAGGGGGCCTGAGGGGAGCTGGGGAGGCTGGGGCTGTGCAGCCATAACTCTGTGCTAAGAGGCCACAACGAAAGGGCCAGGAGCCTACTGGACGCTGGCCTCCAGGCGGGCCACCCAGGGTCCAAAGGTCACTTTCATTTACTGAAGGGAAAGTGAGACCCTAAGAGCATAGGGTCCTTGTCCCCAATTACAGCCAGGAAAAGATGCAGCTGGGACTGGGCTTCTGGCTGCAAATCCCTGCTGTTTCGGCCCTGGGTATGGATGGCACTTAGCATCTCTGTCTCTGGATTTCAGGGCAACCGGGACCGCCGGGCAAGATGGGCCCCAAGGGTGAGCTGGGTGAGTGTGTGGGACCTGGGCCTCTTCTTCCTTTGCTCTGTTGCTCAGCTAGAGAGGGCGGGCGGGTGCTCTGTGCGGCTGCTGCTCAGCCATCGGCTGTGACTGTCCTCCCGCAGTGGGTGGAAGGCTGAGAGGAGTGGGCAAGATCAGAAGGGCCTGGGCACCCTCCCCTCCCCTCTGGTGGCTTGCGGGCATCCCCTTGGGGGTGCTTAGACCTTAAAGCCAACCGTCTTTCCATGGGACAGGAGATCCAGCCAACCTGCTCCGGTGCCAGGAGGGTGAGGCAGCCTTCCAGGAGCCGGGGACTTGGAACCAGGTGGTGTTGGGGTGTTGGTGGACCACCTGGCCTGGGCCCTAGAGCCCCCAGCGGGCTCTGAGGTCCCACACTGAGCCTCTTCCATTGCCCATGGGGTGGGGGTGGGGCATAACTGGGAGGCAGGCCCTCAGTCTATCTCCCCTTCCACAGGTCCCCGGAACTGCCAGGAACTGCTGACCCGGGGTGCCACCTTGAGCGGCTGGTACCACCTGTGCCTACCTGAAGGCAGAGCCCTTCCTGTGTTTTGTGACATGGACACCCTGGGAGGTGGTTGGCTGGTGAGTGTCAGAGAAGGGACTCAGAGGCCAGGCCCAGCCAGTGGGCAATTCTGCCCCTTGTCCCCTAGGGGGAGTCAGAGCCCACTGGAGTCCAGCATTTCTTCGAGTAATTCATTGACAAAAGTTGACTGTGCTCCCAGGGGATCCGCAATCAGAGAAGGCTTCACAGACCAGGTGACATTTGACAGGGCCTTGAAAGCGATTCTCAAAACAGATGCGGTGCAGAAGGGCATTCCAGCTAGAAAGACTGTTCAGGGCAGGAGGGTTTGGGGACCAGGTGTGTGCGCTGAGAGCAGGTATGAGGGGTTGGCTGAGGTCAAAGGCCAATTTGTGGAGGGCTCGGAGTGATTGACTGAGGATCATGGGGGTACCTGGAGCCATGGGAGACGTTTACACAGAGAATTGCCAGGTCAGGCTTATGGTTTAGAAAGATGGCAGTGAGGAAGGTGCATTGCAGTGGGGGACAAGAGGGAACACAGGAGCACAGGTTAAGGGGATTGTCAGAGGCCCGGGCAGGAGAAGATAGTGGGTGGTGGCCCCAGCGGAAGCAGAGGCACTGGGACGGGAAGATATTGAGGAGGGGAACTCTACAGAGCCTGGCGGCTGCCTGGCTTGAAGGGGAGCATCTGGGTAAGGTCAGGGGTCCAGCTTGGGCCTCTGGGGTGACCTCTCTGGTATGATATCTTGGTTCTTATCATAGTAAATTAAAGCAAGTTATTTTGAATCTGGCTCCCAGCAGGACTGACCTTCTCAGGAAACCAGGAGTGATGATTCTATCATTTCAGTCTCTCCCAAGGCTTGCGAGGCTTTGGTGTGAGGTTGAGTGTCACTACATTACTGGCACTAAGAGCTAATAAGAGAGTGGAGAGTCCATCGATATATGCACAGGGAAAGTTCACTTGGACTCACACTTTATCAACAAGCCCCCAATCCAAAGAGTCCAGGAGCGTTTGCCTGCTCCTCCTCCTCCTCTGTCCAGCCCGGAGCCATGGCTGTGCGCTAGCCTGCGCTGCCCCCCTAGGTGTTCCAGAGGCGACAGGACGGCTCGGTGGATTTCTTCCGCTCTTGGTCCTCCTACAAAGCAGGTTTTGGGAGTCAGGAGTCCGAATTCTGGCTGGGGAATGAGAATCTGCACCAGCTCACTCTGCAGGGTAAGTTCCCAGCAGGGTCCAGGGAGCCTCAGGGGCATCCCTCTGGCATTCGGGTCTGAGGATCCCTCCTCCCCGGCCCCACCCGCAGGCACCTGGGAGCTGCGAGTGGAGCTGGAGGACTTTGATGGCAACCGCACCTTTGCCCACTATGCGTCCTTCCGCCTCCTCGGAGAGGCAGATCACTACCAGCTGGTGCTGGGCAAGTTCTTAGAGGGCACGGCAGGTGAGCGACCCTCAGGTGGGCCCCTGGATTAGGGGCAAAGGTGAGGGAGGCTGGATACTTGCCCAGCGCTGCCTCTGCCTCCATGATGACCCAGGATCATTCCTTCTCCATGGGCCTCCGTGTCCTCCTCTGAGGAATGGCAATCAGGAGGCAAGGTGGTACCGGAGTAAAGAACGTGGGTTCTGGAGGCAAACAGACCTGAGTTTGCATCCACCTCTGCCATTGACTAATGTTGTGACCCTGGGCGGGTCCCTTCCATGTCAGAGCCTCGTTAGCTGCACCGTAAAGCAGACCAGGAGGCAGGGAGGGAGGCTGTGGGCTCTGTTGCGTGTTAGCATTCTCTGCTTTGGAAGAGGAACCAGGAAAAGCTTTTTTTTTCCTGGAGGAGAGACTTGAAAGAGGGAAGTGATTATGAGGTGCTGCCTCAGGGGAGCCCCTTTTCCTGCCAGGCATCTGAGAAGTCCCTCCCAGCTCTCCCTGACCAGCTGCTCAGGCTGCTGGTGGGAGCTGGGAAGAGGCAAGGAGCTAGAGGGAGGCTGGGGATGCCGGGAGGGGGCAAGGCAGCGGGAGCAGCTGGTGGCTTTGGAGCCACCGTCCTGAGTTCACGCTCAGTGCCCCTGCCACTAGTTGAGTAACCTGGGGCAACCACCGGCTCCGTGGCACTGCTTTCTCTCGGGGCCTGGAAACACCCCCCTCTCAGTTGCTCTGAGGCTCCGGTGGGGTCACCTCTCCAAAGGTGCCAGGCAGGGTGCCCTCCAATGTGCCTCCCCTTCCCTCCCTGCCAGGGGACTCCCTGAGCTCTCACCACGGGAAGCCCTTTTCCACCAAAGACGCTGACCACGACACAAGCGGGGGCAACTGCGCAGTGACTGTCCACGGCGCCTGGTGGTACGGAGCCTGCTACAGTTCCAATCTCAACGGGCCCTACGCCAGGTCCCCCGCCGCGGCCCACAAGTATGGCATCGACTGGGCCTCGGGCCTTGGCGTGGGCCACCCTTACCGCAGGGTTCGAATAATGCTTCGTTAGGGCATCCTGGCAACCAGCACTCTTATCTCTCCCGAACAGCTTCCGGATGCTGGGCTACTTCTCCCCATCGCTAACTGCCTCTCCTCTGCCATCCACCTTTTAAAATAAAACCATTTAACCCTTTCCTGGCTCCCAGTTACTGGGGGGAAATCAGGAGGGCAGAGCAGGGACATAGGTTGCAGCTCGGTTCAAGGAAGGCTTTTCTCTCCGCCAGGAAGAGGGCAGGGCCAGCCTCCTGCAGGAGGAAGGCTTTCAGCTCCTGAGGCATCCAGGCCCCTGCCAGGGACCAGGTGGGGAAGGACTTGGAACCCAAGCGTCCCTGACAAGACCCCTGGGCCCCGAGGGTCCTACAAATGGGCGGTTTCGTGGTAGAAAGGGCACAGCTTCCTCACCCTCCCTGTTGCCCGTGCCTGTCCTTTCTAGGTTGTCTGTTTTCCGCCCCAGTCCCGGTTGTAACCCAAGTTCTCATCCTTGGCTTCTTCTCAGTGGGTCCCACCAGGGGCTGGTTCAACCCCGGGGTCAAACCCAGGGCCGCAGGGAGTGACAAGGCAGTTGCGGAGCTAGCATTCACCAAGGCGTTCATGTGCCAGAGCCACAGTGGAGAAAGTGGCAGAGCAATCGGTGGTTCAGCCTCTGATATCTGAAGTCTGATAGGGAGTCCTGGGATGGCATCCTGCTGGGTCACGTGACGGAGTAATCTTGGACAAGTTACTCAACCTCTCCAAGTCCCCAGTTCCTGATTTCAGAGTCCACTGAGGTTTAGACCAGGTCGCTGCCTCGCTAATTCATGCTGAACGGGGAGGGTTTCTGGGGAAACTTGGAGATGGGAAGCTGTTGTGGTCCCAGGGCTGGAGTCCTGGGGTTCTTCTCCAGGCCCCGTGGTCCCAGTAAGTGGAGGTAAAACAAACAAACAAACAAAAAAAAAAAAAACCAGCAGGTTGGTTTTTGGGGAAAGAGCCTCCTGGCGAGAGGGCTAAGGTGTGGGCTAGGTGCCAAGCCCCGCACTGGGGCTGGTGGCCTCCTGGCAGGTGGAGCCTCACCTGGAGCACCCCCTGAGGTCTGTGGGGATCCACTCATGGAGCAGACCCTGCCGGGCCGGGCCTGCGCTCACCCCGCTCCCCTCACCTGGGCCTGCGCGCGCACACTGGCGTCTGCGCGCCCCGGTGAGCCGTCCCGGGGCTGGCACAGACGGTGGCGCGGGCCGTTCCGGAAGTGGCGGGACTCTGAAGTTCTCGCTGGAGCGGAGGGAGGGGAGAGGCGAGAGCCGGCTGCAGGGAGCGCCGCTGCCCCAGGCCGAGGGTGGAGCTTTCCTGTCGCCGGGAAGGGCTGGGCCCGGCCTGCAAGGGAGCGCAGGAGCGCGACGGCGGACGCTCCCGGCGCAGTCCGAGGGCGCACGGGGTCCGACGGGGCCTCCCACGTGACCGAGCCGCGGGTGGCCGGATGCCCCCCGTTCCCCGGGCCCAATTCCCGGCTTCGGATCCTCGGGACCTTCCAAGTCGGAGCCTGGATTTCGCCCTGGACGCCAGGTTCCGGGGGACGGGGCCGCCGGCGGGACTTCAGGTCTCCAGGTCCCGCAGCAGATTGAGGACCTCGGGGTCCCTGGACCCGCCCCCCGCGGCGCCGGCCCTGTCCCGGGTGCTCGGGACGCGCCCGACGCCCGAGCGGCGCCGCATGGCGGGAGCGTGCCCGCCGCCCGGGGCCCAGGGGCGCGCGGGCAGCTGCTGGCAGGACCCGCTGGCCGAGGCGCTGAGCCGGGGCCCGCCGGCCGCGCCGCCCTCGGGCCGGGGCTGCGCCCGCAGCCGGCCGCTCAGCCTGCTCTACGTGCTGACCCGCGAGCCGCAGCCCGCGCCCGGGCCGGACGGGGCCGGCGAGGCGGAGCCGCCGCCGCTGCGCTGCCTGCGCGAGGCCTGCACGCAGCTCGCGGGACCGCGGCCACGGCCGCAGCTGCGCACCCTGCCCTTCGGGACGCTGGCGCTGGGGGACACCGCGGCGCTGGACTCCTTCTACAACGCGGGTGAGCGCGGCGCCGGGCGGAGCCGGCCGGGGGCGTGGCTGCGGGCCGGGCGGGGCGGGCGCGGGGCGAGGTCGGGGGGTGCACCAGCCCTCCCGCTGGGGACGGGCCGGGGACCCAGGAAAGTGACCTGGGGCGGGGGGGGCGGTCTGGAGCGCGGCCGGGCGCGGGCAGGGCTGAGCGGGCCCGGGCCCGACTCCGGGGTCCGGGGCTGGGACTTAAGCATGTGGAGTCGGCGCCGCGCCCGGGGCGCGGGGCTCGGAGCGAGGCGGCGGGGAGCTGGCGGGGAGCGGCGTGGTAGGCACGGGGCGGGAGGGCTCCTCCTGCTCGGGCTGCTCCCGCGCGGAGCTGGGGAGGCGGGTCCTGGGAGGTGGAGCTTGGACGAGCCCAGGGGCTCTCCGCGGGGGAGGCTGGGGGTCAGGGGTCCCAGCAGCTACTGCGGAGGATCGGGCTAAGAAAGGAAAGCGAGGGGCCCAACTGACGGGATTCGGGGCCGGGAGCTCAGGTCCAGAGAACCCCGTAACGCCGAGACGATGGGCGGGCCTGGGGGCGGGGCAGATGGCTCGTGGGCGGGGCCAGAGGCGGCCCGGCCCTGCCCCCGGCCCTCACGCCCCGCCTCCGGACACTTACTTGTTTATCCAAGCGCCCCGGCGCCTGCGCTGGCCCCATGTCCCTAAAATCGCAGCCGAAAAAATAAAGAAGGCCCACCGCCCCCCGAGGACACAAAGACACGCGCAGAGTTATAGACAGACTTACAAGTCACAGAGATGTCAGTACACGGGTCCTCACAGACCCTGTCACACACAGATCCAGTCACATTAGCCACATACACACACACACACACACACACACAAACAAACACAAACACGCGCACACACACACACACACATGCGCGCACACACACACACACACACAGCACAGTGTTATCTACACACAATGCCGGTACCTTTCAAGAGACTGGATTGTGGGCCCAGGGAAGTGGACTTAGGTGTTAGCCCAACTCTCGCTTCTCAAATGGCCTGGAACAGGCTCTGGGCTGGGGCACGCCTCCCCTCCGCTGTAAGAACCAAAGGGACCCTGAGAGGGGGAAGCGGAGGCCAGAAGCAACATTGGGTCCTGCTGGAGTCACAAGAGAAGGCAGGCTGAGCCAGACCAGAGCCCCAGCCTCCTCCCCACCAAGCGGGGTTCAGGGCTCAGGGCCTCCCCCTGTGTGCTCGCAGACGTGGTGGTGCTGGAGGTGAGCAGCTCCCTGGCACAGCCTTCCCTGTTCTACCATCTTGGGGTACGTGAGAGCTTCAGCATGACCAACAACGTGCTTCTCTGCGCCCAGGAAGACATTCCTGACCTGCAGGCCCTGCGGGTAGGTGGCCAGGTGGCTAAGGGGGGCAGGCACGGGGTGGAGGTGGGGGTACCTACCAAGAACATCAGTATTTGTCTGTTCCCTGCAGGAGGACATTTTTCAGAAGAACTCAGTGAGCAGAATCCACCCCTCACTCCAATGTGCCCTTTGACTTCCATTATGACCTCTGACCTCCCACGACCTTTCCTGGCCTCCTTAGTCCCCTAATCTCCCTAGAACCCCTCAATATCTGTGTGACTCGCTGCTCCCTATGGCCTTCCTTCCTGCAATGTGTCCCTTTCCTGTTATTCCGGTTCCCCTGGTGCTGACCTCTAACCCCCTCACTGCCCCCTCTCTAACCTGGTGCTGACCTCTGATTTCTACTGACTCCTGCCTCCTTCCCACTAGGATTGTGTTGGCAGCTACACGCTCATCCCCTATGTGGTGACAGCCACTGGCCGAGTGCTGTGTGGTGACGTGGGCCTCCTGAGGGGCCTGGCTGACGGGCTAGTCCAGCCCGGGGTGGGCACTGAGGCCCTGCTCACACCACTGGTGGGCCGGTTTGCCCGCCTGCTGGAGGCCACGCCCACGGACTCTTGGTAAGGGGGGCCCAGAGAAGGTGCACCAGGAGGAGGCTGGAGAGGGTGCAGTGACCCGGACAGGCCCCGCCATTCCCTCTCCCTGCCTCCCCCTCCTGCTTCGGCATCAGTGGCTATTTCCGGGAGACCATTCGGCAGGACATCCGGCAGGCCCGGGAGCGGTTCAGCGGGCAGCAGCTGCGGGAGGAGCTGGCTCGCCTGCAGCGGAGACTGGACAGCATGGAGCTGCTGAGCCCTGACATCATCATGAACCTGCTGCTTTCCTACCGAGATGTGCAGGTGTGCCGAGGGGAGGTCGGGGCGCAGCATTCGGGCTCAGACAAACCCGAGTTCATCCCGGCTATGCCCTCAAATGACCAGATGTCTCTGAGCTTCAGTTTGTAACGCAGATGATGGTGTCACTGTCTCCCGTGGCCATTGTGAGGGCACACAGTGGGTTCTCCGTGTAAGAGGTGGTGTCTGCACTACCTGCCAGGCCTGAGGGAGGTGTGCAGAGGATGGTGTGTGGGAAGGTGGGGTGTCAGGGATGGGAGGAGACCCCCAGCTAAAGGTTTTCCTCAGGGTCTGGGGCCGAGGGGACCCACCGGAGGCCATGTAGTCAGTGTGTGCTGTCCCCTCCGGCAGGACTACTCAGCCATCATTGAGCTGGTGGAGACGCTGCAGGCCTTGCCCACCTGTGACGTGGCTGAGCAGCACAACGTCTGCTTCCACTATACGTTCGCCCTCAACCGGTGAGTGGCAGAGCAGCGCTCAGTCAGAGCCACATGGGGACCTGGGTCCCCGCTCTATGAGGTCATTGCTGTCTTAGATCAGTGCTGTTCCAGGAATTTGCTGACTAGGCTCACGCTGATGTCAGACGGTCCTGTTGTTCCATTACTGCTGCCCAGGGTGAGGTGAGGTGATGTCCTTGGAGAGGTCACAGCTGTCCCATGTCACCTCTCTTCAGAGTCATGGCAGCTAGGAATCACTTCCATTTGGGATCACTTCTTCTAGAAAGGTCAATGCTGACCAGAGTCACTGCCATGCTGTATTCATTACTGTCAGCTCCCTGGAAGGGTCCCTGCTGTTCAGCATCGGGGGTCCTCAGACCGAGTGGGATAGGGCCATCAGGCAGGTCCCCAGCTCATCATCCCCCTCCCCTAGGAGGAACAGGCCTGGGGACCGGGAGAAGGCCTTAGCTGTGCTGCTGCCCCTGGTCCAGAGGGAGGGCCCTGTGGCGCCCGACCTGTACTGCATGTGTGGCCGTGTCTACAAGGACATGTTCTTCAGCTCTGGCTTTCAGGATGCCGGGCACCGAGAGCAGGCCTACCACTGGTAAGGGGGCATAAGCAAGTGGGCAGTGGGCTGAGGGTAGAGCCGTGGGCATCAGTCCAGCCCTGCATCCCCTCTGCCCAATTCCCAGGTATCGGAAGGCTTTTGATGTGGAGCCCAGCCTCCACTCAGGCATCAACGCTGCTGTGCTCCTCATTGCTGCTGGGCAGCGCTTTGAGGACTCGGATGAGCTCCGGCTCATTGGTGAGCCCCAATTCTGCACCCTTGTCTGCCCAACAGGGGCTCAGGTCAGTGAGAGAGAACACTGCGCTGGAGCTAGGACTGAGTTCATCCCCTTTGGATCCAGTCTGCCTGGATCTACACCTGGGTCCTCAGACCTGTCCTGGGCCCTCGTGAGCCCTTGAGCCCATGACTCTTTGCTCCTCAGCTCACACCTCACACCCGTGTTCCTTCCACATGCACTTGTTCCCAAACTCTCACTGGGGTCTGACCTACTCCCACCTGAGATTGTGCCACACCTACACTTCCCCCCCATCTGTGCTCCTGCCCACGTGAGGGTTGTGGCCCACACTGGGGCTCTGCCCACAACTGCCACCACACTCACTAGAGCCGTGCCTCACTCCCAGGTATGAAGCTGGGCTGCCTGCTGGCCCGAAAAGGCTGTGTGGAGAAGATGCAATATTACTGGGATGTGGGCTTCTACTTGGGAGCGCAGATCCTTGCTAATGACCCCATCCAGGTGGCACTGGCTGCAGAGCAGCTATACAAACTCAATGCCCCCATCTGGTAAGTGGCCTCCTCTTCAGTCTTGTGCTCTCGGCGCCTGCATCTACGCCCACTGGCCTGAACCCTGAGCCAAAGACCCGGTCCCTTCCAAACCAGTGCCCATGACACCTACTGCCCCCGTTCAGTCCAGTCTCCCTGGCGGTGCTAGCTGGTGCCTGGCTGAGTTGAAGACAAGGCTGTGCCTGCAGGTACCTGGTGTCCATGATGGAAACCTTCCTGCTGTACCAGCACTTCAGACCCACACCGGAGCCCCAGGGAGGACCCCCATGCCGTGCCCACTTCTGGCTCCACTTCTTACTGCAGTCCTGCCAGCTGCTCCAAACAGACGGTCCCCGAGAAGAACAGTGCTTGGTGAGGCCTCTGGGGTGAGGCGACCGGCGGGAGGGGTCGGACCCTTTTGACCTACACCCCCACCTCCCCTTGTCACCTGCAGGTTCTTGTCCTGGAGATGAACCAAGTGCTGCTGCCTGCGAAGCTGGAGGTTCAGGGCGAGAACCCTGTGAGCGCGGTGACGCTGAGCCTGCTGGAGCCTGAGACCCAGGTGAAGTCCCCCCCCCACCCCCACCCCGCTCAGCACTGAGCAGATCTTCTCCCGAGCCTCTCTCCACCCCCGGCCCCGCTTGCTCCCTGGCGCCCTCCTCTGACTCCCGTTCTTCTCACAGGACGGTCCCTCCCGCTGGACCTTCTCCAGCTCCTCCATCAGCGGAGTCAGGTGAGGGCAAGGCCTGGGGCCGGGGCTGGGGCGGCTGCTACTGGCC
This sequence comes from Lasiurus cinereus, assembly GCA_011751065.1. NCBI lineage: Eukaryota > Metazoa > Chordata > Mammalia > Chiroptera > Vespertilionidae > Lasiurus > Lasiurus cinereus. The sequence goes on along the minus strand of JAAGEH010000190.1, from coordinate 7,468,752 downwards.
TGGCGCTCACCCATGTTCTTCATCCCTGCCCAGCGCCTCCAAGAGGGATGAGCGCTGCTGCTTCCTCTACGCGCTCCCCCCGGCTCAGGACGTCCAGCTGTGCTTCCCCAGCGCAGGGCACTGCCA